>CALNHX010002769.1:0-168368 GCA_940337035.1 Agriotes lineatus | reverse complement strand
AACAAATAAACCTTTTTTATCATCGCTGATGTTTAGTTAATATGATCTAAAAACCCAACAATTTCGAATTCTAATTATCACAAAAACTGTTTTAAAGATATGGCTACTGGCTAGCTATGGTTTCCATTTAAAAATCAGATGATAGCTGGCAAATAACAAGATAAATTTAAAAAAATGTCCAGTCTTCACTTGGTTTCTAAGTTGAATGATGAAAGAATCGACAAATTTATAGAATTATGAATTTCAGTTAATTGTTAAAAATTTTAGGCACAATAGAAACCAGTCACCCTTTATATTTATATTTATTATTTGTGTACATTATGAGATTTTGAAAAATTCATGTGATCTACTCAGCTTGACGATCCATAGGTTAAGAAACGCTGCCATAATCTTGTCGGAGGCTCTTAAAATTTTACGACGCCTCGTTCTGTATACTAGGTAATTTAATAAACAACAGGCTGGAATATTATAGTACTTCCAATAAATTTTATGATATCCCGATTTATTGATACGACGTCCACAAACCTCCCGAAATGGCTTTCGCTTTCACCGACTCGCCCCCAATCAAGAATAGTACCATATTTGAATAAGTAGACACTACAGCCCATAGATTTTCCCGAGGGCAATAATTAGGGCTTTACTACCTGTTTTTCTGGACACAACTTAGCCAATTAGCATGATTTCAACGAAGACCACGCCTGTTGCACGCACAATTACGTAGGGCTCAAAAATGCCTCGGCCCTGGAACGGAATAACCTGGAGCATTCAGTTGATGAACGGCTGCGTGTGTTAGAGAGGCGGAGGCACCCAAGTGGAAAGCTCTTCCATATCACAGCCTGCCATCAAGCAAACTGGCTGCTGGCCAGGAAGCGATTCCGTGCCCTGCACTCTATATCGCATAAAAGCAGGCTTGGACTCCGGTGAAAGGCCGAAGCTGTTTTTAAATTTATTGAAACTGTTACTGGCATTTTATGCTACTCCAGATAGAGCTAAATAATACTCGGCTCTTCGATCACGGTTTCTCCGAGGCGTCTGCATGTGCTGGGCGTTAACTGTTCCTGGAGCTCAAGGCTGTTTGCGTAGAAATTATGGGCATCTGGGAACGCTGGGATGGGTTTGGGTCGGATGTTTGATAATTCAGGCCGGTAACGGGTCGCTTTTTTAAACGGTTCTACAAGATGGGTAAGAAAAATGCACGTATCGAGAAATCGAGATAACAGAAGAGATCAAAATAAAAATGTAAGTTTTATTATATGATATTTACTTTAAAAACTGGAAAGAATTACATATCGAGGCCGTTCTTATATTCAAATAAAAGGAAACTCGTAACACATTCTGGGCAATCGACGCTTTTTTCTTTGGGGAAAACAAAACTTGGCGCATTTCATAATTTTACAAATTCAGTTTCGCTAAGGATTTGTTTTAAATATTATAAGAAAATGTTAAAATAACCAGGCTCACTCTTGTAAATACAGTTAGACGCATTATTTGCAAAAGCTATGAATAGTTTAGAAAACATCCTCTTGGTTTCTTAACTACCGATTAACAACCAAAATTCGTTCTCACAATAATTATTTCTCCGTCTTAGATTTCCTGGCTTAGACTGCATTGAAAGCCATACAGCAGACCTCCTCGAGAAATCCATCTGTTTTTGAGATAATTGTTAAAAATATTGAAAAAGTAACTGAAAGTCAAGGATATCTTCCACAACCTTATTATTAAGAGCACAAAAAGGATATCTATCGGTTCGAATAAAACAATAAACTATATACATGCGTAAATTAAGTATGGAAACGGTGGTATTATTTGAATACGGCCATAGATAGAACTCTGAAACTAGATTATTTTTTAAATTGAAATGGGGGTCGAAAGTACCATCATTAGAAAGCTGTTTTTGTGTAGAATTCAACGATGTAGCACTTGATTTGGCAGTTTTGAGAAATAACTTCACTATACCAAATTAAACTTTGAGAATATTACTTTCAACGGCTTGCTAGATATGCTAAAAATTTAGTTGGCGGTGAATGCTTTGTTTTGTTTATCAACTTTAAACAGTACATTTATGAAGAATACCCATTTAGGGTATATTGCATTAAATAAATTACATACTTCCGCATAACTACGTCCTCTATCACCATACCCTATCATCATGAGAATCTCTATTCTCTTCTTTTCTGTAAGATTTTCCATGGTACTTTCTCACTAACTACACTAATTCAAACAACACTTATAATTTTTGACGTTCAATATTTGTTAAACAACAGTGTATTGTTTTGTTTTCAGCGCTTACTATCGGTTTCAGTTATCTAATAAATTTTTATCTACAACCTTTAATTTGGTATAGTGAAGTTATTTTTCAAAACTGCCATATCAAGTGCTACATCGTTGGATTCTACACAAATACAGATTTCTAATGATGGTACTTTCGACCTCCATTTCAATTTTAAAAAATAATCAAGTTGGCCTTGATGTAATCGTAACGATCGATAAAAAAATGGAACCACGAATATTAGTATTATTAGTAGAAAACCGTATGTTTTAGTTCTATATCAAATTTCAGAGTTGTATCTATGGCTGTATTCAAATAATACTACCGTTTCCATACTTAATTTACGCACTGTATAAGTTCAAGTGCCAATGCTTTAATAGTAATTTACGATGCAAGTACGTAAAGCTACTCTTTAGGCACGAGTGGGGTAGAGTTAAAACGCGAGTGAGCGAGCGTTTTAAGCCCCCCGAGTGACTAAAGATGCTTTACGCATGTGTATCGTACAATATTTTATCTACGATAGAATCTAGAAAACACGGTAAATATTTAAAAAAAAATTAAATGTAAATTAGGATTACCAGCAAGCGGTCGTAATTTTGCGTGTTTTAAAAATTTAAAAACACGGTGCTACTGACAACGTGCCTAATGAAATGTTTTAAACACGTTACTAGTGACAACGTAAACTAATGAAAACATGTTATTAAACAGCCGTTTTACAAACTTAAAACTGCCAACTAAAAGGCAATTTTACACACTGTCGTAGATAAATAAAATAAATAAACAGGAATAGTTTTACCTCGAAGTATATATTTAACGCAATTAAATACAGCCACAAATAAAAACTATGCATCCAAATAATTATTATATAAATAAACAGATTTCACGAACAAATAGTATACGGGATGTCATAGCAAGCGCAAAAGGATTTGACTAAACAAGAGCGCTCGGAATTAATTGGACAAAATAGAAAAGACAGCCCTACTTGAAAAAGCATCACCTAGTATAAAAAATACACTTAAAATGATTTGTGGGTCCTGTCGTACGACGAGCTCTCATCGAACGGACGCAATTATAAAAATGGTAACTGTTTTTATAGCATATAAAGCAAGCTCTTCGCACAATAGCACGCATATATCATCGAAATTGACCGTCTACTACCTATTCTTGACAAATTAAAAATATAGTATACATCCGTAAAATACACAAAGCAAATGAAATTAGTTAACAATTAATGGTCGCTTACTAGTTAAACAAAAATTTATTTTAAGTCTATATCGCCATAACGCGATTCAACAAGCTATGCGGTTCCAGTCGCAGTAAGAAACGTGCATCAAAAACAGTAGCAAGCGCAATCGGTTAGAATGGATCCGTGTTACCAGGTGGTATGGTTTCTGCCCGTATGTGACATTGAAGATTTGCTGCAGGTGACGAATATTGGAGGTTGAGAGGTTACTTGAAAAAAAGAGGCCTAAAAATAATACATCAAAACGTCAGACCACGTGAAGATATGGCGATAACAGTTACGTGCATGAGATTTTGGGGGGCCTACATGCGATGTTTTCCTAAATATGTATTATGAAATCGTGATTTAATCAGACGAGTGCAGAAATACATCAAATCATAAAACTAAATCTGCACCAGATTACCGACGATTCGTCGAGATAAATCGACGTCACCAAAAGGAGCCCCAAAAAGTGCGTCCTACAGCACCGGAGTGCTGCTTAATGTATATTTTATAATTATATATCTTGAACGCAAGTGTTTCAGATAAAAAAAAATACACATTTTCAAGGAGTACTTGTACTAGGGTTGTTTTGTACAATTTGGAAAACGGCATCTACATTATTTATTTTTGTGTGACTTGCAAGAGTTCCAAGAAAATTCAATTGCTTTACTTTGAAGATCTCGGTTTCCAAAAATTTCTCCATAACGTAAATATCCTGCGACTCATTGACAACAAATTCTATGAGCAAAATCAACCGGTTCTCATTTTAACTTCCAGTATATAATTCGGGAAATGTGTAATATTTGCAAACACCTTGCATTTCAATTGAGGGAACATTTGCGTCAAAATACCCTTTTTAAAAGATCCATTTGTAATTCTTGGCCCTACACCTAGGCCACACAATAACCTTAGGAAAAATAAAATAAAACCAACGAGATAAATAGAAGAATCAAACTGGGTCGGCCAGCCTTCGGGAAACTGTCCCATATTTTAAAAGTAGCATCCCATACAGACTCATAAGGCAAGTTTACAATAAACCATGACATTAACGAAGTACTCGGCGAATAAACTTCGAGTAGTGTAAGGCTTCCTGGTATATTTATTTAATAATAGCATTAATTAATTTTACCCCAAATAAGTGGGCAACTCTTATTGGATCCAGGTTCGATTTAAATTCACTTTGATTGATTCAAAGAAATTACATTTATTCATCAGCTATGCACAATTGGAAAATAACTAAATAGATAATTCATAAATATGTACAAAGTAAATTATATTTTAACATTAAGACTCTTCGGTTTGGTGTCGGGAAGGTAGGCAACCTCAATTGCCTGCGTGTTCGTCCGGGATTCCCGGTATGGGCGGTCGCTGGAACCAACAGGGGATTTTGGTAGCGTTGGTAGAACTGTAAAATAGCAATCGATTATTGACAGCTGGCGGTATTGTAAATAACTTGAGTAATTATGGTTTGTTTTAGTTACAAAGAATTAACTGAGGGTATGCTATCGTTACCATATATATATTTGAAGTGCAAGTGTACGTCCATGTCGCGTTCTGATAAGCCCAAGTGATAACTCCGACCTCGTGCCAGGGGTTAAATTTTTTCGAGCCCTTATCTATCTGGTCGCGCGTGACAAGGTTAGCTTCCAGGATGAACAAACTGATTCCTACAGTACAGGTACGAACTTCTCTTAGGCCTGGGGAACCGCATATTTGGTTGGAAAGGTCAGGCCGGGTTTTGACCAAACAGGTTTAATTGTCGCTGGACTGCGGAAATACAGCCAGGCTTGGAAAGATTCAAAATAGCGCAATCCAACACTCAGATGTGAGGTAGTCGAAACTAAGAAGTTACAGGTGGTTCGGGAATGTTAAATTATTCCAAATAGCGCACTCCGATACTCAGATGTGCGTTAAATGACACTAAGAAGTTACAGGAGTTTCGGGAATATTAAATTATTCAAAATTAGCGCAATCCGATACTCAGATGTGCGCTATATAACTTTCGACAGCGGGACAGGATATTTAATAGCGGGTTCTGCGGGAAACTGGCTCGAGATTACTCTAATATTTCTGGTACAATTCTGGTGGCTCAGCTGAGGCAAGAGCAAAGCTCTTCTTCGGCGGAGGACCGCGGGATCGGCGCTTTAACGGAATTATTCTCGGATTTATTCTCTTCGAGTTTGGGGCACAATTTTGGTTTTAATACGTTCTTATCAAGTTCCCTCTCTTGCATCAAAGTAGAAATGGATATGCGCAGCGGACGTTTCCTCGTTTCATTCGCGCATAACGGCGACTTGCAGTTTCGAGCGGACTGAAACTTTTATAAAGTTGAAAATGCGAAATTTTAAATACCCATAATATTTGATTATAATGAATTCGCATTTAAAATTTGAGCGAAACGTTACAGTAGCACTACGTTGTCGGGCATGAGCTTACGTTATAACATGAGGAATGAGGAAATAAGGAGACAAACGAGAGTCGACGACGTTATAATAGCAGTAGCAAACCACAAATGGAATTGGGCGGGACGTGCGGCTAGACAAGAATGGCGAAATAAGCATTGCAAGGCTTCAGCAACCTGGACTCAAGATAACGTGGAAACAGCCGGAAAAACATGGCAATGGCTGGGTAAAGCAAGCATATATCCAGAAGTGGATAATATAAAAGCTAGATAGAAGAAGAATAATTTCTGAACATTTAAATGTGGGATCAACGTTTTTGATTTAAATTATTCATGACATTTCATATCCTGTAACGTCATCCATTAATCTATTGTATCTTGTTTAAATTTTATTTTTAGTGTCTACGAATAAATAAATATAAGGCAAACATCTGTGATATCCTTCCAGTTCAAGGTAATATAATCGGGAAAACCCCGCCGTTTTTATCTGTGGTATTTATTTCTTCATTTCTTATTTGGCACTGGAATACATTTTGCATCTTTTCTGTAAGGCTTAATTTATGAATTGGAAAATTGATATCTAATGTGCGGGTACTTTGGATTCTAGAAACTCTTGATGATTGACGCCAGTAATTCAGTAATACCATCTGCTGTTGTTTGCCTTTTTTACCATTTTTTTTTATTTTTTCCTGTATTTTATATTGTTTTTTATCATTTCATGTTTTGGTATTTAAATATCTTATGTATAATTCCCGTTTTGGTTGTACTTCTACTTCGATATCTTATTCCTATAATGGAGATTCTTCTTTGATTTTGTTTAGTAACCTAACGCCTCTTTGGCTGCGAAGTGTATACACTTTGTTGATGAAATTTTGGTGTAAACATCCTAGTCTTCAGTACAAAATTATCCGTTGCGCATACTAGTCCTCAGTACACTCTTAACATCCTAAATTCTCCTATATGAGAAGTGCCGAGTGATTATTATATTAACTTAGTCGATGATTATTGTAGTTGCCTTGTATTTTTCCACGTGAGATTATGTATATTTTTGTTTATTTATTATACATTGCTGTGGTTCATATAGATCTATTAGCCTTTTGCAATTATTATTCACCATACTGTCTCACTACCTTGTGCTTTATCTTGACCGCTGTTCATCCGTTGAAATCCCCTAGCGTAATTAGTTCTCTATTTGTACCTATGTTATTGTGGATTTCGTCTAATAGAGTACTAGATATCGTCTAGTATAGAGTAGAAATCGTCCTTAACCGTCAGGCTTTTGACTTCTTTAGAAATATACTCTCGTACTTTAGCGTTTATTTGGTTTCTTTCCATGTTATCTTTAATAATCCTTTCCATGTTATCTTTAATAACCCTTTCCATTAACAGATTCATTGTTATATATCGTTCGTTGTTTTAGATTAATGTGGATACCCCTTTCTTTGCTCTTTGTTCTTTTGGTATATCACTCCATCTGGGCAAATATGGCCCTTGCTCTAATCGTTCTCTTGTATTCGTTATTACAGTAGAGACCGCTTATACCGAACCCGCTTGTAACGATCTACCGGTTATAAGGAACTAAATTAAAAGTCCCGCCAAAATTCCCATTACAATAATGCTAAAATTTTTCTGTTATACCGAACCCGCATATAACGAACTTTCGCTTATAACGGTCCATTTTTTACGCGAAAAAGAAAAAAGTTTCCTTTTATAGCGAACCTGCTTGCAAGAACTGGTGTGAAGTCCCAAATTTATTATGGCTAGTGAATTGTTTAGGTAAGCAGATTGTGTAAGGAATGCAGATTGTGCGAATTGATGACGGAAGTTTGTAGGTATGTAGTAGTTTTAATTGAGTATTCAGAGAAGACGGTTGTGCAATGGAGGGTTCAAAAAAATCGCGATTGTCGTTCACTTTAAAAACAAAATACGAAATTGTACATGAACTCAACCACTGTAAAAAACAAAGTGAAGTATGCCGTGAACGTAATATTAGCAAATCGACGGTTGCTACCATATGGAAAGACAAAACAAAAATTATTGAAGCATTTGAAAGCAAAAATTCGTCTACTAAAAAATTGCGTAAATCAATTCACGAAAATGTTGATAACGCACTTTTAAAGTGGTTTACACAGCAAAGACAGGCTAACGTTACTATTAGTGGTGCTATTTTAAACAGAAAAGCAGATGAGTTGGGGACGCAATTAAACGATGGGCAAGAATTTTCTTGCAGTAGAAGTTGGGTCGAAAGATTCAAAAAAAGATACAATATTTGTAGTGGAAAAATTACAGGAGAAGCTGCAGATGTGAACATGAATACCGTGGAAAACTGGCTGCAAAATGTATGGCCGAAAATCAGGGAAAACTTTAACGACAATAATATATTTAACGCAGATGAAACGGGCCTGTTTTACAAACTTACACCCGACAAGACACTAAAATTCAAGGGAGAGTTGTGCATTGGAGGAAAGTTATCTAAGGAACGGATCACAGTATTGGTGTGTGCAAATTTAACTGGTACCGAAAAAAGGAAATTACTCGTGATTGGCAAGGCAAAGAATCCACGCTGTTTTAAAAATATAAAACGCCTTCCAGTTAATTACAGAGCGAACAAGAAGGCCTGGATGACGTCGGACCTTTTTACAACTGAATTGCGTGAATGGGATGAAGAATTGCGGCAGAAAAACCGAAACATCTTATTACTTGTTGATAATTGCCCTGCACATCCGGATGTCCAACATTTACAGTTTATTAAATTGGTTTTTATGCCTCCAAATACAAGCTCAAAACTTCAACCCATGGATCAGGGTGTTATACATTCCCTAAAAAGTTACTACAGACAATTTCTTCTTTTACGAATAATCAACCGCATTGATGAAGGACAAGATACACACGTAAATTTGCTGGATGCTATAAATTTTGTTCATAAAGCCTGGCAAAAGGTAACAACAGAAACGATAGCTAATTGCTTCAGACATGGGGGATTTTTTAATACAGAACAAGTACAAGAATATGATTCAGATGACGAGTTGCCCTTGTCCGAGTGGTTGAATAAACAACGTAACAAAGAAAGTGATGACTCGCCTGTCTTTATTTCAACGATTGATATGGGCAGATTTCAGGATTGCGACCTTGAAGCTTACATACTTGTGGACGAAAATATTGCCACTACAGAATTTTTAAGCGACGAAGCTATTATTCGATAAACCAAAAATAAGCAAGTCGAAGAAATTAGCAGCGAAGATGACGACGAATCGGTTTCGAGCAAGGATCTTGCCATTCCAACAGTACATGAGGCAATTAAGAAAATAAATGATATCCGCTATTTTCTGCAATCGCGTAATATTCCGGATAGTATATTAAATAGTTTTGCCGAAGTAGATGCTTACATAGACAAACTTTATTCGGCTAGTAATACTAAGCAGACAAAAATATCTGATTTTTTTAAATAAATATCTATTAAATACGTGTTTATCGTTCTTACATAAATGTTTCTATACTTATTGTACAAATGTGGCCCATTATGGAAAATAAAGTAAGTTTATAATAACTCGCACATTTTTTGTTGTTGTAACTCTTGTAACGAACTTCGGCTATAACGAACCAATTTCCACAGTCCCTTGAGGTTCGTTATAACCGGACTTCACTGTATATCCAATTTAGTTATTTTTATATGTTTTCCTGCATCTTTTAAATTAATTATTGTAGCTTTCGGGTTCCGAAATTTATTATTAGTTTTCAGAGTTTTCTTCCATTAAGACAACGCTAGCACCTAACTACAAGACAGTTGTACCGTGCACTGGTAGAGGGCGTACCGCTCTTAACATAAAGGCCCGTTGCGTCCTGTGCTAATTTTCGTCCTCCTCTGGTGTTTAGTTCCCCGGTACTCAACATGTCTGGTGAGTTTTGTCATATCTGATTATTTGCCCGATAGGAGACTAGCAACCCCACACTGGATCGGGAAAACAAAAAACGTTTTTTTGGCATTTCTAAAATGTGCCAAAACGTATTTTATTTAACAACTACACAGTGTGGGATCCTTATCAGTTTTGATATATTTATAAAATTCTATGAGTGAACTTTTACTTACTTTGTAAACATGCGTGTTTCTAATTACTTCTTAATATCGAATAGAAGCTTTAAAATAATAAAAGTTGCTTTTAGTCTTGGGACTGCTGGGCAATACGTGGATTGTCTTTAACAAGGACGTAATGTAATGGTGTAAACTAGAAATACTATAAAATTAAACTAGCAGCAGCATTAAGCCGACTGCATCACAACGGAAATAAAAGGTGAAACAATGTGCATTAAAATAGTAATTATGTTTTATGAGCACAAGCATCATGAATGTTAAAGTTAAACATCTGAAAGAGTTGTTGCTACTGTACGAAGCATAGGAAAACAACACCAGCACGCCCCATTTAGCTACGAACATAAATCAAGCCTGACAGTTATTAGGTACAAATAAAATTACATATTTAGGTTATCAGATAGTTACTATTACGAGTATTATGTATATCAAGCATGGCGAAATTAAATGTAACTGACAGCAAAGCTTAACAAAGTGTAATATTCTTCAAGATTGCAGTTACCAAAACTGTAATGAACTTGAGTTGACTTAGAGCTGGCATTCAATGTTTTTGTCCATTTCGTTGGACTCTTCATCTTGCCCTCTTAGTTAATTTTGCCAAATTCTTTAAAGTTGCAATCGTAAGTTACAGAATTTAGACGTTTCATTCCAGAGATTTTTGTAGTTTATACAAATCTTTGATCTGAGGTAGGATTAGTTCCCAATGATTTTTCCAGTAATGAGAGCTTTCTAATGTGAAAAGCGTTTACACCAATCGTTTTAAGAAATTGTTAAATGCGAGTTTAAATAACGCTCAATTACTTTATGAGTACTAGTATGTAATCCTTAATTAGGTAGATTTTAAATTTTAAAAATCAAATCCTCGAGACTGCTAGTATGTCATATTCTCGTCTTTCAATACCTTCTACCTTGGGACGGTTATTCCATAATTGGGCTCTATTATATGTATTTTTCAAAAAAAGCACTAGCATTGAACGTTAATAAAAGCAAATATAGAAATATGAATCCGAGGCATTTTTGTAAAAGTACGATCATTAAATTATTCCGATATAACTCAGCAAATGGTGTTTCCTTGCTAATGATAAAATCTACGTGGATAACCTCTGATCTCTGCGGTGTTAACTTGTGCATTACAAGATATCTGCTCACATATGCGCAGAAATGCTGCAAAATATACGACTCGAACCTGTAACTAATCAAATTAACGTACGTGAACGAACTTGTCTTGTATAACTAATCCCTGCTTCGCATATCCGTGCAGCATCCTTTCGGTTGTTTCCTTTAAAATGAAATTTATTGCGTCATTTATTAACGCACATGCGGACGCTCTCCACAAGCAAGTTAATAGTCTGACGCACAGGTGTGTTCGCTGCGAGCACCGTTTTTGATGCCTGTCAGCAGATTCTGGAACAAATTGATCGATTAGTCTTTAATTAAAACTTTACGTCGATAATGAAAATGCAAAAAACGGACGGCGGATTTGTAATTAGCCGCCGGATCAACAAAGAGCTTTCCCTTATTAAGCTTTAATTTGACACGATATCCATTTTTGGCGACTAATGGAACTCTAATCAGGAATCGATAATTAACCGCGACCTTTATCCCACAATGTTTATCTGTTGCATCGGACGCTTTTCATTTGTAACTTGTTATTGTTGCGGTGTATTATTCGAGCTCGCAATTTGATTGTGCAACATATCCGCCGTTGCTTTCGAAGGGTTTCCATTTGTCCCCTTTGAAATATAGTAATTATGCGACAATTACAGCAACGAAGCAGTGACCTGTTCCTGTCGTGGAATGTGTAAAGGACGTTCGTGAATAAATACTTGTCAGCTTGCCTGAACAATAAAAGTAATAGTGGAAGAACGGATCCTGCATTTTAATTTCTTTAGCTAAAGTGTGAACTTCGGCCGACATTTATTTTATTTTTTATCTTTTCAATCGATAAACAGGAGACTCCAGTCCTAGTAAATAAAAAGCGCAATTCTCGTAATTGGTTTTGCAAAATGGCGGTGGAGCCCAAATAGTACCTAATTGCTACTTGAACTGCTAAAAGATTACTTTTAAAATAGTTCGAGGCTTTAGCTTTCGAGACCTTAAGACAGTCAGAATTACTTGTACGAACTTGTTATGAACTTTTACACGTAGGTTGCAATATTAAATAGAGCGCAACATTGACGAAAATGCCCGATAGCAACGTAATAACTTTTATTATTCCAAACAACTATGTCAAACTAAAAGCCGGTGAGGGTTTGTAAGCATTAAAAGGAACGTAATTAATTCATCAATTAGTACAAGAAAATATGAACCAATCGGTAAGCGCGTCAGGTTCAATAGTGACATGGAAAACACCAGCTGAATCCCTGAATTACAGATATCCAATCTTGCGATACTAGCTAATCTAACCGACGCTGACGCAACGCATTGACGAATGAATTAAAATTGATCTGGATAATCCACACGAATAAGGTCTTATCATCAAACGCGACGATTTCATATAAACATTAATAACCTTATTGATCAAAATCCAACGTTGGCCTTCACTATGATCGTCGAATAATGCGTGTAAATGGAGGCAACCTGGTCACCCCAACTGCTATTCTTATTACCTTTGAGAATTTTACATAAAATTAAAAGGTTTGCGCAGTATAAAACGAGGTAGTTACAACCAGTAAGCGACGAAATAGCCTATCAACAATAAAATGTATTCGGGACGCAAAAGAAGGAATTCTTAAAGTTCACGTCGAGCAGTTTTCACTTGCGGGCGTAAGTCGGCGAACTCAGGAATTTCCAGGCGAGACGCGGGAGGCGTGTGGCAACAACTCAATTGTGTAGAAACTGCCGGCACGTGCAGCTATCTCGAACGTTGAATCCCAAATCGTACAGGAGAACCAAAAGGCAGCTGGATGTCAGCAAGGGCAATTTCGTAGCAAACGACGAAAATAAAAAGAAAGAGTGCAGGAAGAAACCGAAAGATAACTAAGGAGCCCTGAAACAACTGGACATTAGGCCACGCAGAAATAATCGCATAAATATTTTACCTCAGGTAGTAAGCGGCCTATGATCATTTCGAGATGAAGTTCGTACATGGCACGGACACGTCGAGCGCTTTTCGAAGCGAAAATCAGAACAATCCGTTTTCGTAAAGAGGAATGTGGCGATGGAAGAAGATAGCTCCTACCTGCAAGTTACCCATTTTGGGAATTCTTGCTACCAAAAGCAGATCGATTTTGAGTTCAAAGCGTCTATATCAAATAGCCCGCTCAGGATAATCGAATCTGCGACAAAAGGAATGAAAAATTCACGCCGACCGATTTCGGATCGTAATAAAGTATTTAATGACTATGAAATGAAATTGAATTGAACTGCAAATCGAAACGTGGAATTACTGTGAACGGCGAAGACAAACGAATCAACTACAACTTCTTTATGCTTAAACTAGAAACATTGCATATTATTAAAATTACAGCTGGACAAATCTGTAGTGGATGATGTCTTAACTCAAACGTATTGAGAGGCCGGCATAGAAAGAATAATCGAGCCATTCAGTACCGACTACCGAATCATTACTACTTTCTTTTCATATGATATAAAAACAACGACAGTTCGAAGAGATGATAATGATATAGAAGAAATTGAATTGAGTGAGCAGGGGGGCTTATTTTCTTCAATTCTGCTTGATCTATATGCCGAAGTAGCCATTCAAATGCCTTAGAAGGTTGACCCGAAGGAGTAAAAAAAGACGATATTGCTTTGAACATTGTATTTAAAACTTCTTCTGTTCAGAATACATCATCAAAGTATATCATACTAAATATCAACAGTCTAAATCATAATCGATGCTTTTCAAGAGATGTGCTATCGATATATACGAAAATATGTAGAACATCCATATAATAAAATCTGCAAAGAATTATATATTGGAATGGTGGCTTGGCTTATTGTATTTTTACAAGCCCCACAGTTAGTTGCTTCATAATTATGTAAAAGCTAATAACGTTGAGACGCCTTTTATTTAATTAAGTAATATTACCTCTACTATTTTCTGTCAAATTAACTGATTTAATTTGAAATTTTATATATTATTCTGTTTAATAAATGTAATGCATTTGAGACTCTTAAAAGGGGTGGTTCGTTAATCTAGTTGTCTGATCTTTGATATTCTAATTTTATAATGACTTTTAATTATTGACTGCTACTAAATGTCAGTTTGACTTTAAACAACTATCAAACAATAATCAAACCAAAAATGACAAATATTCTTTCTACTCACAAATCAATGACTCAATTCACTAAAGTAAGTACTGTGTTATATTTATTTCACTCATTTAATTGTTTTTTATTCAATATTCTTCTATAGAACGAATTAAAACCAACCTGCATTCCTCTTATTTTCACTGCTAGTCACCTCAAAACACTACTGCTCCTGACGTTCACAGCTCAACTTATTGACAGACCAGCCTCGATGCTCCTCCAACCGTCCAACAAACTCCAAACTGTTAAAACCCTGGCTGCGTGCAGAAATGGTCCTGTTCCTTACACTCTTGTATGCCACTGTCAACCTAACAGCTTCCTGGTAAGTTCCCACTAACAGATGGTACCCAAACTAATCCTCTATTTTCCCCAGCTCCTACTTTGTAAATCAATCAGTCACATCAGCAACTCCCGTCAAATGATCGACTCGTCCTCCATACAATCACCAAATCCAGTAATTAATATAAATTATTCCTTGTATGTATTAAATCATCCAATTCCATTTAAATATTATTATATTCTTTTTACTTGTATCTAATTAAACCATATTCCATAATCTCTTCAATGACTGTATACTTCTATTATTTCATAATTATATTTTCACTTATTTTCACCTCGTAGATTTGTTAATACTTTTTTATTTATATTATACCAAATTATTCTTACAAATAAAGGCAGAATTTCAAGTTTTATTAATTCAAAAGAAGTTTTTCCAAAATATGTCTACATAATTTTAGTTTGTTATTTTTACTACAATTCAAACAAAATTACTTTATGATAGTTACAATTATTACTGCACTCTTTTAAAATTAAATAATCTGATTTATACATTTTTATATTCTAATTGTAAGCATATTTGTCACATGTAACATTAGCTTATCTTTCATATTAACCTCCACCACCATAATTGAATACTCAATTGCTATAATTTTCAAAATAAATTCTAAATTGTCTCAAATTTAACTTCCATTACTCAATTTCAACTTAACAAACAATCTTATTCAAAACTTTTCAAATGTATTTATTTTAATTTTTATTTAATAACTGACCTTTGTGTATCATAATAATATATATAGTGTTATGATACAAGCTTAATATGGTTGGAATTAAAATTTGTTAAAATTGTGATATTACAATGGGATGAAAATGTTATATTAGTTCCCCGAATAAATCCGAGATAGGTAGATTTATGTCTGAAACAGCTATTTGAAAGTACAGGTGGATTGAAATTAAAATAAAGTTTGATAAAATACAGTTAGAAAGTCAATGACAAATGTTAATTTTGAAATAATATAATATTTAGTAGGTTTAAATCAAAATAGATAAGACTAGAAGGCATAAATAATGAAAATGTAGTATATAGGAAATGTGTTTCCGATTATTGAAAAATAACAAACTAAAAAGTAAGTAGAAAAACGATTTTGGTCTAATTAAAATATTGAAGTAACCCTGTTTTATTGAGAAAATGTTTGGCTAATATAAAAAGGGTAAAATCTAAATCTACGTGGTGGATAAAAATGAAATATTAATAAATAATTAAGAGAAGCTAAGAATTAACTAAACAATATAATTGATATGTGGTAGTTTCACCTAATGGATAGAAGAATTGTTATATACAAGTGAATAATTGAGGAGTCATATTGGGACATTTTTATTTGGGAGAATACATTTGACATATAACATAAATAAAAATTGGATTACGTCAATCTATTACTTGTTGAGAGGAGATTCCAAAAGGGTGTCATCAGAGAGAGAAGGTGTATTCCAGGAGGTGGTACCTGTAGCAAGTGGTGGTCCAGGTTTGCTCTGTTGGCTGGTTGCTGTCAAGAATTGTAGTTTGCTAATATTGGACAACGATTTGGACTGGTGGTCTGTCTGTGAGCAGTGCATTGCAGGAAGCTGCTTAAAAGGGTCGAGTTGCAGATCAAAAATAGGTTGCTGTCTTGAACGTTGTGTGAGGAAAATATTCTTATCAAATCCTAACTAGAAAATAAATAAAGACATTAAGAAGGTTAAATTAATTAAGAGACAAGAACTTACTGTGTTATTTAATATTATTGTGTACAATTCAAAAGATTAGGCATTTGTCATTAGAATTTTAAAACTATTTTGACATTTGGTTGACATAAGTTGTGACTTATGATACAAATCACATTTGAAATATTAGAAAATCAATTTTTCAGAAACAAGTAACTAGATAAAAGAACCCACCGCGGTAAAGTTTTCAGGAGCTATTTCAAGAAGTAATTATTGACATTATTATACAAAAGAGGGCAATTTGTAATTAAAATGCCTAATTTAAATCAATATTTGAAACTTCTGCACATATATAGGGGCAGCCGTAGTGTAGCTAGTGCAATATATACATAGGATGAATAACGTTGTTAGCTTTGAGAAACCAGAGGAATAGAAATACTCGTATCAAGAGCTGGTGTCTAGGAAATGAACGATATATAAAATTACTCTCAGTTCTGCATTTTTGTACATTCCAACTATTATTATATAACTATGAAATGCAGACAGCGCAACTACTTAAAATAGAAGGGAATTTATGATGTTGAAAAAAAAATCATGCTATTTTACCCATAGAGATGACTGGAAAGAAAGGGGGATTTTTTGAAGATTCTTCTTAATAAATTGTTTATTTTGCATATTTATATCGTACATCAGGACGCATGAATAGGGCTCCCCGCAGAGGCGGATTGGTCACGGTCCGACTAATGAATAAGACAGGTCCAAAATACGGCCTTGCGAAACACCATTTTAAGAATACAATTCCGGCGCGACACCCTTAGGCGAAACAGATAGCTGCTGCGTTTTGTTCTGGAAAATGGCCCGGATATTACGTGCAGAGCAGATTTATTACAAACGTAATGCGAATCCGAAAAATAAATTGGCGGCAGCATCTGCCCTAGCAAAGTATTCCGATCGAATTCTCTCAGTGACACGGACATACATCGTTTCTAATGTGTTCCTAGCAGGAATTCGTTATCTGATAGAGAGGGACACCCCGCAGATAGTTATAAACAACAACTCTCATAAATCTTGGGGCACAAGAAGTGACCTGGCCCAGTAGCGCTGCGTTAGCGATCTCTTAGCGAACCACGCCTTGAACATGTCTAAAACACGTAGTTAAACTCGCGTATGTCCATCTCCGCTTATCTCCGCCGCAGAAAGAGACGGCTGGAGGCATAAAGAGCAAAAATCTAGACCAGAAATTAGAAAGGCTCGAGTGTTTCAGTCACGATTCACGGATTGTCAGGATATCTATCTATTTGCAACTACTCGCATATTACTATTTCATGTCAGATGTCAGAGAATTAATGGCCACGCCCAGGTTTTTTATTGAATAGAAACGTTCCTGCCGGAGTGGTATTTGTAAGTGATAGGTAGCTATTAAGCACGTTACCTCATCTCGACAACTTACCGCGTGTACAAAGGCGACGAGGAAATTGGAATATTGCGAATGGTGTGGTTACATTTCAATTAATCTGCACTGCGAGGCTGCTTCCTGGATTCCCGGCAAGACGCCTATTTGCGAAGCTACAGCCCAAAATTTCGAGAAGATGAAGCTGCATGTTGATTTCTAATCTGGAGTGATCTTGATAGATCTCACTGTCATAAAGGTAATTAATCTTAATTTCATGTGACGACTTACAGTTGAAGCTTCATTTCGATGATGAACTATAAATTAAAAGTGCACGTGCATATTCACTTATTCTTCCGAATGTCCCACGAACAAGGCAACAATTAAACTCAATCCCCATCAAAATACGACTCAAATACTACAAAATCAGCTTCAAATCGTACCAAACAAAAGTTCAGGCTACATGGACAAATAAGAGGGCCAACCAGCGACAGTGAAGCTGGCCTGCGGTTCTTTTCTAAATTAGCAAAGGGTTACAAGGGGGCGCCAATCCACAACCGATATGTCCATTAGTTTACGAGACTCTTAAACTCCTTAAAATTTGCGCAGCCGTATTTCTTACGACCTGCAACAGACTCGGAAAGGTTGGTAACATGAATTATTTGCATTGGTCATACATAAAACCAAAGATAAAAGGAACAGGATTGTTTTAGGAGCAGTAATTTGGTATAACAGTTAGAACCAACGCTACAGGCGAAAGTTATAAGTATAGCCAGTTTAATTGTTACAATTACAGGAGCTACTAAGCATCAACATTAACAGAGCGTTTAATTCCGAAAACTCGTCAGTTCACAATCATCTATCTAAGATGTAAACGGGCACACGGCAATTACATTATCGCAACAGATAAATATAGTGCAACACTTCAGATCTCTTAGTAATTCCCTGGCAGGTTGATTAGTTACAAGCTCACGGTGACACCGTAAAGCCAAGCATGACGGAGCTAATAAAATACCATCACGATAGACAAAAATTTAGTTCAATAGTAATAGTCAAACTTGAACAAATATTCGAACAGAATCCAGGTTTAGCCGGTGAATGTTTATGTTGGACAATGTACATTGATACTTCTAGGATGATAAGGGGCTGCACCAGAAAGTGGCGGCATAATAGCAACAAAAGCTTCACATGAAGCGGAGCCTAGCAATGTAGAACAGCTGCATAAAATAGCAGCTCGATTTTGGCGACTCCGTAAGTTGGTTCTATAATTTTTGACGCGAGTGCCTAATTACAACGCTAAGTGAAAGAATAAACGGAACACAAACTCGATCGGCTACGCAGAAATATGAATCTGTAGCAAGTTCGAGGGAGAGAAAATCCTATAATTTTCATGGAATTAATCCAATTCATGTATCCTCGAGATTACCCTAACTAAGGCAAAAGAGCATAACGAAAATCTACGTGCGTTCGGTAAGAGAGACGCGCTTCGAACAAAACACGCCGTGTACACCTGCAAACAAAAGCAATAACAAAACGGCCTCGTCACCTAGTTAGCGACCAAAAACCAATCGATAAGTCTCTTTAAAATGTTAGTGTCACTACGGCGCGGCGTAGCGCTTTTTGGCCGTAACAAAAGATTAAACGAAAAATAATAAAGGCCAAAATAGCAATGGAAGTCAGGAAGATAAGTGAAATAGGACATCTTGGTGTTTTTGGTTTCTCTGGATTATATTGGGCGAAATCGAATTTTTTAAAGGTAATATTTCCTTGTTTAGTCCTGAATCTTATACTCGTATTTTATGGCGTCGTGCACGTTGCGTTCTGCATATTTTCGTGCAATATTTCCTTTTCGTGGCTTTCCGTTGCCCTTTGGAGCTCGTTAATCTTCTTTTCAAGCTTTTGTTTACTATGTCATCCCATCTGATTTTTGGCCTACCATTCGGTCTCCTTCCCATCGCCTTTATTTTTTCATACTATTTTTGGTAACGTGTTGGTTGCATCCTCTCCACGTGACCTAATCATCGCATTTGGTTTACTTCAAGTATTTAATTAACTGATCTGACTTTCTTTGCAGGTTCTGCGTTATTGTATTATGGGGTATTCTGCTGATCCTAATAATGCCTTCGATTTTACTCAATTACTTCATTTCGGCTACCTATACTCTCGATTTTTGCCTTTTCGTAAAAACGTATGTTTCGCTGCTATTCGTTATTGTGGTTACGTAGATTTATGGTTATAAATACTGCCATTTTGGTATTTTTATATATTTCCCAAAACTTTTCCACTTATTGTTTGAAACAGCCTACCTGCCGCTCTCAGTCAATTGTTACTCAGTCACTATCGTATTCCCATTCCCGTTTTCCACTCACAACAGTAGTTTCTTCATTGTTCACTTTCCTTTTCTTGTCAAGTTGTGGTTCCAGATATAGAGATTTGCTCCTTGATTGCTACTTATAAAAACCACATCGTTCGCGTTGACTAAGCTAACCCACAGAACAATTTACTGACATCTCGTTCGATTCATCAATTACCCCATCTATCACCAAATTGAATAGTAGGGGGTGTGTATACTGCCCTGTCTCATACTTGCGCACTTCCCTTAGAGAAATCACACGGGGCTCCCTCTTAACTATTGTTCAGTTATCAGTCTCGCTCTTTTCTCTAACATAAATTTGTATGCTTTTGCTATTGCGCAGAGGTGAAATTCCCCTATAGTTCCCAGAAAGTTTGGAATCACCGTTTTTATAGATATGCCTATCACAGCGGTTTTCCAATCTTCCGGTACGGCTTTACATATCCATGGTTGATTTAGAACTTTAGCAGGATTAGCTTTCACACCTATCTAGTATTTCAGCTTCCCCTGTTAATACTTTACTATCTTTATTTTTCAAACACTTGAACATGTTGGTGTTTGCGTTTCTCAGAATCCTATTGGGTAAAGTCGAACTTTGTAAAGGCAAATTTAGTAACATCACATACAGATTATAAGAAAACTGCTAAAACCAATAACAATGAATATAAACTAAGAATATAAAGCCAAAAAGCCGTTGGTGTTCTTAGATTATCTATGATTTTTTTTTGCTTTAGAATAGGTTATCTGTTAGTTTATCATATTTCTATTGTATGAGGTAAGGTTTGCGTAGACAAACATTATTTTGTAGAGATTGACGGAAATACACTAACAGCCGGTCTTATAAAGACCACTAATCTGAGGTTAACTTTAATTCGTTGTTAAAAAAATAAAATTTGTTTAGTAATGAATAAAATGTCATAAGTACTGACGTTTCGATGCGCTTTTGTTTATTTAAACAACGAATTAAAGTTAACCTCAGATTAGTGACCTTTATAAGACTGGCCGTAAGACTAATAGCAAAAAAATTATAGTAGCTCAGTGGTAAGCCAGCAAATTTGGTTTCAAACATCAGTAATTTCAACGGCTACAAACATTTTGTGCCGACTTTACCGCCATTGCCTAATCCGGTTTTGGCAATCGTGGGGTCTGGACCACGATAGCCTCCCGTACTTGATTTTATGATAAGTATAATAAAATTGAAGAAGATATATCACCTTTTCTAGCATACCAACAGTCTAGTTGGGTGATTTCAAATTTGTCAAAATTTTCCATAATCGCCGTTTACATTGCTCCAAATGATCACTTCGACAAATTCCCCCATTTGGTAAAATTTGTATTAGTTCAGTAATACGTCTTGTGAAAATTCTAGTGGAATGCTAATGTGAACTGAGCTCCAAGATGAGCTCTCTCATAGCGCCAGCCAAATTTCTCACGTAGTTGGCTGGAGCAGCGAAATCGCAAGGAAATTAACGTCTTGTTAGGCGTTAGACCACCTAACAGCAAACATATGTAAAATTTAAAAGAAATTGCAGTCTTGGATTTATCTTCGGCGTCAAAGGCTTCCGGTCCCGAGGTCAAGAGCGTTTAGGAGCAATTTGCTTCTTATTATTCACTGTCGCCGGAACGTTCGTTGCGAGATAAATAAACCTGGGCGAGATTTCTCGGCTGCTAAATCGGACGTGACGGTCCTTTTGCGGCAAGCAAGGATAAATACGTGTAATTGATTGGTCGTACACGTGGATGCCAATTAGAGAAAGAAGCTCTTGCAATGAATAGAAAAAAAGGAGAAATTACGGTTATAAATATTAGGGCCACGATTATGAGAGGAACCGCGTTCGAAAACGAGAGATTAATAGCAGGGTCATTCACATGTGGATCGCCATAAATTAAAAGGAAGCCAAATGAAGGCAGAAAAAATGGCCAGAACCACATAATGGTCGTGATGGTGCCGAAATAGAAATCTACATAATACCGTAATGACTTCAGACAAACATGACACATTTTTTAAAGGTCTGTCTCGATTTGCAGCTACTTAGCAAAAAACTAATTTTCATTCAGAACTAGCCTCGAGTGATGTATTGAATTTTGAATAAGCGTTTAAAAATTTAATATCATCTGGTTGGACTTTTCGGATTTAGGGCGTGTCGAATTTTACTTTCGCTTGTGATAAATCATTGCTATATAAACTTTCGCACTGCTTAAGCTTTTTACAATAATTATAGGATACAAGTGTCCTATTTTATATCTGATCTATTTGCTGGTCAACAGGTAATCAGTGCTTTCACAAATTACATCAAGGTATTAATTAAATAGTTACAAACTCATTTGATGCCCAAATGATCAATTTGTTTCTAGAGGCACATTTTGAGCGTTTCTTTAGATTTCCTCAGTGGCACTTTCAAACTACCAAAAATAGAAGATACTTTGTTTCCTGGCAAGAACAAATATCTCTAGAACGATGTTGGATATTATGTTTACTTGCTCCGAAAAGTTCTTGCAAAAGACTCGAATATTTGACACTATTATCTCGAACTGAAACTGCGAGCAGTCCCGCCGAAGTTCTGCAAGCAAACAATGTTGGCACGTTATTGAAAATCCAGCAAACAAGAGCTGCAAGTGCATTGCACTGCTAGCACTACATAAATACTGCATTTAAACTCGCGAATACAAAACACTTGAAAGCATTGTAAATGTGCACGACAACATTATCTGGCTGAATTGAAATTCAGGCTAAAGTAGTTTCTCGAACTATTTCGTTTAATGAATGGCCTTCCACTGGGGAGGCGCTTGCAGGCGACAACTAAATCCATTTGCGAATACAATTATCACATTTGTTACGCCATTTTCTGGACTTGTGGGGGAAATTTTATTATATTTATTAGGGCTGTTGACTATTAATGTGGAAATCCACATCCAGGTCTCTCTCTCTCCCTCCCTGCGGAGAGAGTTGTTTCTAATGTACCAGGTGCATGTATGAAGTTCCTCAGCACCTCCTTCTGGAATATTGATCTCCACGTTGCTTTGTTTGGTACAAGCACTGGACTAATAATCTAGCCATAAAAATAAATTAATATTACGCCATTGTATCATAATACACTACGTTTTAATAGTTATTGCAAAAAATTTAATCCATTTGTGGCGTATAGTTGCTTTCTTGTATATTAGTTTTTCATTAACGATGAGTTTAGTTAAATTAAAGCACCGAAGCGTACTAAAATTCTTAACTTTGGAAGATCCCGGAGCGAAATTACACATGAGAGGATGCTGTCAATGTATGGTGAGAATGGACCAAGCTTGTATCGAATCAAATACTGGTCAGAACAGTTGAATCAGTAAAAGCCGATCCAAGGCAAAGACAGCCAAATAAATAGTACAACAAATCTTGCAATGTGTCGAAAGAAAATCTATATTTGAAGGTAGGAAAAATCGCTGTGGTGTTGAGGATATCCGTACCAAGTTTTCTACAAACCAAAAGCTGGGAATGAGCACCCATCCAGATGGGTGCTAAGACTTTCGACTCCTGAATAGAGGGATTGTCGTGGAGAGATTTCTCCGAGGAATTTCGATTTACTGGAAAAAAAGATGCAGAAACTGAGATGGGGTAGATTACTTCAAAGTTGTAAACAAACCGCTATGTATATATATATATATAAAGATGCAGACATGTTGCGTTGCGTTGTTTGTAAATAATTAACAGATAAGTTCTTAATTATGAAGAAGTTGTTAATTAGGTCTGCTATTTTTTCAAGATCAGTAGGCGTATAAAATTGACAGAATTTTTAAGCCCAAGCTTTTACTCTTAGGAAAAATAATTCAAGTGCTTTTTAATAAAGTACCTATGAGGAGGAATCTGAAAAAAAAACTTTTTAAAATGCTGGGGTCTACTGTTTTGCTTTTTGGGTGTTGCTTTTCCACGCGGGTATTGATGATAACATCTTTTAATATTTCGAATTGAAAAACAACAACAATTTATTTGTTCAAATAAAATTAATTACGATCACACACATATATACATAATGTTGGAAGATATACAAATACACATATAGAGTGCACGATTAAAACAACTTTAAGCTCTAACAGTTATCGCGTTCGACACGAGCCAGACGACAGCCAGACACGGGGAATGCCGAAAGTCGTCAGCCGAATTACTGGAATGGAATAGCTTCGTATAGCTGAATGAGATGCTGGTGCTTCCGTGTCCGTTTATATATTTTCCCGAGTTGCGTAAGTGGAGGGTTCTTTATGGCTTGCCGATGGCCGCATAAACCCTTTGTTTTTTGAAAGTGCAATTTAGCTGTTGTGCTCGATTTTTAAATTGCGTGAATTTTATACCGAAGTCGCTGATGTAATTTGTCACTCGCGTAGCGTAACATTCAATATTAGTTCCCCGCTCATAGGCTGTATAGGTTGTCGTTATGAAGTTTTCACTCTTATGATCGCCTGTGCTGCGTTTGCGAGGTGACGAATCCGCTACAAATTTTTAAGTGATATCTTTAAGAGCTTTAGGCCATTGTAGTATTTGATTAGACAATTAAGTGCAAATTTCATTACCTACAACCTGTTCTAGTTTTTGATAAATCTTTAAAGAATTTAAAAAAGCACATATAGCAATTTTTATCTTATTTTGAAGCATGGGAACTTAGATTTTGAAATAACCCTGTGTATTATGCTTTATTTTTCAGATTGCAATGTCAAGGAGTTGAAAATTGCTATGTACGAAGTATACGTTGTTATAATCGGGTAATAGGTAATTAGGGTTTTTAATATTGTACTGAGATATTAGTCAGATTACGTATTAAATTAAAAACGGATAGTTTTATAATCTACTCAGCAGCTGATTATATTATTATTATTTTGCACTACAAGTACTTTCTACGGATCCAATTCTTTGCAAAATGTTTAGCTACACCGTAAGGTAAAAAGTTTTTGGATTGAGTATAAAATGGTCATCTTACTTAACCTTACACAACGACGACGCTTCAGACACAATTGACTGAACTAGTAAAGCATTGAAACAACGACTTTTTTTCAACTTAAGGATTACTTTTAGCACATACGATTTACATTGGTAAATGAAACTCTTGTAACTTTTCAAAACGAAGTAAATAATATGCCTTCGGCAATGAGGAAAAATGGTTTGCAAAACGGTTCATTCGCATGTAAAAGTGTATTGACTGTGGCGTAAAATATTTGATCGCATGGACTTCATGTTACACGCATTTTTGTGTGTTATCTTCAAACTCGAATTTCGATACTTTTGAAGTATGTCAGGTGGTTAATGCTACCCACCCATGAGCATAGGGCGGCGACGAGGTGCAAATAGTGCAAGTTCGAGCCTTCCTTGGCACAGTGACGGAGGCAGGCGGTTGAATGTAAAAGAACATAAACTTACTGACCTGTAAATTTCATCAATAATAATAATTGAACTCACCGGGGGTTGCCGTCCCCTTGGCCCTCCCGGCAACGACGTTGTCACACTCGGCTTAGTCAGAATCAACCCCTTAGCACATCATTGCTACCTTTACTGGTTGGGTTAATTGTCGGCACCATTCGCTGTTACTGCCCAATAGTAATCCACAAGATGGCCTTTCCAAGTGCAGCAATTACTGCAAATATTACGGATCCACCGCTTTGATTATCGTATAATCGCCAAGCATGAGCGAGAACCTCTGACGTCTAGATATTGTTACAACCCGTACAGAGTCAGTAAGAGCCCGGTAGCTACTGGTCTTTCACATTACAGCAATTACTGCAAATCTCGCCCGGCTGCTGCGAAACAACATGCCTCCGCGGGATCACTACTTATCCACCCCCTGATTATCATGTAATCGACCAGCAAGAGCGAGAACCTCTGACGTCTATCATCTGCTGGAACTAACAAAATCAACTATCGTACATGCAATCTACAGCAGCTACCACTAAACTCACTAATAGTACGCATAGCAGCGCGTCGCATTGTTGCAACTTATCCCATTGTAATGAATAATTGAATCGCATTATCGCATACGCCAAAAAAAAAAAGGCAAAGCAGTCCACTTTCACAACATACCTCGCGTCCCTGTCATAGCACAAAACAAGGAATTGTGACTTAACGTCTAATATATTTGTGAAGATTGTATTACAACTTGGGGTTCAAAATATTCCAGAAATGGTAAACGTAGTAATTGGAACTTAAAAATAATGCATCTTGGAACTATTAAATATTTTAACCCTAACATACATTTCTGTATACAAAATCGTTGAGTAAACTGGTATTTTGCACCATAGCAACGGCGATTCGTTTTACGTTTGGCAATACTCAAATGTATTGTTGGTGG
Source organism: Agriotes lineatus (assembly GCA_940337035.1). Classification (NCBI taxonomy): domain Eukaryota; kingdom Metazoa; phylum Arthropoda; class Insecta; order Coleoptera; family Elateridae; genus Agriotes; species Agriotes lineatus. The sequence goes on along the minus strand of CALNHX010002769.1, from coordinate 142,095 downwards.
CACTGCCAGTCTATGTCATATTTGAAGTTGGCAGGTTAGGTTTTGGGTCAGTTTTGACACAGACTGACTCTAAACCTAACCTGCTGATCTGGAATTTGACATAGAGTTACAGTGCCAGCAACAATACAGCGATCTAAGATTAACAACTGAAAATCGACGATTTGTGCAGCAGCAATAACAAATTAAATGTAATTTTTCCACCATAGCATGGTATTATAATAAAAATAATTTGATTTTCAAGCAATTTGAAGTCCGATATTGTTTTAAATGAAGAACTTTTGAACATAGGTAAGTTTGGTTAACTCGATTCGTTGGTACCCCAGACATCTGTGATGCAGTCTTTTAGAAAACGCTCTGTATATGATTGGTTGTCAGAGGAAGCCATTAATAAACAGTCAGATGTCGTTTAACTAAGTTACACGAATTACAAATTGTTATTATTCGACACGTTATATGTGTGGATGTGCATCTACTTTTTAAAATCAAAAGTGTTTTGGAAGTCAACCGTTGATAATTTTTCCGTTAAAAGCATCTGCAGTCGTAAAGCCGTCAAACAAAAATGCTTTATTTCATTTCTGTTAAGTTACTACGATACTTGCGATATATCTACAGGAAATCGCAGTTCTTCGCTTCCGGAGTCGCTAGTTACAAATGGTTTTTGTCTCGGCGACGCGATTTCAGGAATGCACGTGCAAGTGTGCTGTTATAGTAATGACTGTAAAAAGTGTGCATAAGAGTTTAACGAAGCATGGCGTCGCGCTCTGCTGCCCGAGGTCGTAATTAAAACGGCCTCAATAAAATAATCAATCTCCCATCGAGCCTTGTGCCCGGGCCCAAAAAGTTCATTAAATGTCCGTTCCATTCATCACGTCCTTTTACGTGCGCCTACAATGGTCGATAACTATATTCCCGGTGTAGCAGTTTATGGATTCGCTAATAACTATGTTTATGATCGAGCGGGCTTGCAGCTTTTGTTTTCCTGACAAGTGCCAATCAATTTACTGTCAGCGCCCTCTATTATATTAAATCTGTCGCTCAGGCTGACGTCAGCGGCTCGGATTTCCTGAGAAATTTTCCTTCTCACCGCTTTCCTAACGATGCATAGAAAAATGCGCTCTAGCAGGCGACGGCCCGGACTTATAAATATTCATGGTCCACACAGTCGGTATAAATTGTCATTTTGTCGTCCCTGTCCGAGTTAATTTACTTTATGCCTCACCTAATGACTTCATTTATTAACGAGATAGGAAGTAACTTGACAGCCTCTACACTACACTTTTGTCAACTAAACAAATTTGTTCCGTTGAAATAGACAATTTTAATTGTTTATTGTGACAGAATTGTTGACATTACAAAAAGGCAGTAAACATCTGCAGTAAGTGAACTATATTAAGTCTCGTCATTTTAAGCGTATAAGAAAATATGCTAAAACACACAGCGAACAACGTCGAACTCGTCATTAAAATACGTGAAATCGGCAAAGAAGCAATCCATTGTTCTTCGCCCTCGTTAATCAAGCAAATGATACTACGATACTACTTTATTTAAATTATATAAGGAAACTTTATTGGCCTTTTCTTATTATGTCAAATAAATAGTGTAAATGTTGAAACTGGTGGTTACAGTTGTACAAACAATGCGACATTACATTATACTTTATTACTTTAAACAAAGAACCTTCCACTCAAATAGATGTATGCGTTTAGTGTACATATCATTTGTCTGTCAATTTATGATGCATTTTCTTGGCAACTATTGTTAAGTGTTGTTTTTATTCTGACCGAATGGAAACGGAGAGTTTCACTTTAAAACAATTGAACAATAATTGATATTGTTTTAAATTTGTATATTCTATATTTCAGTAGTATATATAGACTTTGTTTATGAGAGGATGTATAATTTCAAGGAATAGTAAAAAATAATTAGATTAAATTAATTATGTGTGTAACTATGAGTTTCAGTACAACTAACAACTTATATTTTTCCAAGCTTTAGGTGGTGGGAGGGACTTAAATGTGATCATCCTCTTTCTCGTAACACTTCTTGTTTGTCCACTTGCTGAATTGAATATATGTATTAGAGAAATATTGTAAAATATGTAATTGCTTTGACAGCTCATAATTTTACTACAAATATGTGGTTGTATGACGTGCATAGTCGCTAAGTGATTCAGCTGATTAATTGTATTATTTACTACAAATATAGGTACATATAATCAGTGTTACAATATCATTAACCAAATTAACTATACAATTTGTAATTACAATTAATATTTGGTTTAATAATAATTTAGTATTCCAAACGTATCCCTTTTCGAGCTTTTCCTCCGGTTCATTGAACAGACTTTATTATTTAGGTAATAAAAATTGTTTTCTTACAAATAAGTTGATATTAGGTAGATCGTTTATGCTTTATTTTGTTTTTTTAAATTAATGATATAATAGTTGATAAGAAAATTAGCCACATTGTGTAGTCTTTTCATTTTGGTCAGCGGGAATTTTGATTACTTTTATTTTTACCCAAATTGGCATCTTTGTTATTGCCATGACCTTTGTTGATTTTCGCGGATGCAATTTTTCTTTCGCGACACTAATTATTCAGTTGACGACACTAGTGACTTACCTGCACGCAGCGTATCATCCAAAATTGGTTATCGCTGCTTTAGACTGCACTGCTTGTCGATCCCTGCGCTGCTTTTATAGTCTTTTCGCGGCGTTTTTATGGACTCTACACGAACACTTTTCGCGTTTTTTACAAACAAATTTAAAATCCTTATTACAGTCTACCTAAAATGACTGACTAAATTCTAATCCAGCCACCGGAATGTTCGTACTTCACAATTGCACTAGTAAATAATACAATGCAAGGATTAAATTTCAACAAAGCATAAAACGATTTGTATTCAAACTCGGTCAGTTTATTTTAACTAGACTATACTTTGCTATTTAAAAAATTAAAATGTTATTCCTTCTGCCTTCGCTTAAAAAATATATTATGTATTGTTCACCCACTAAATAATTTCTATTTGAAATATTTTCGATAAAATGGATATTCACTAAGATATATAGCATCTTCACACACATTTTTATTAATAGTACATTAACAATAGTTTTGAATCTATTGCAACCGCATGGAAAACGTGAATATTTAGTTGAATTATAGTTGATTTCCATTTTACTACTTATAAGCTACAGAAAATAAAAAATACAGCTCACCTAAATCTAAAGTAAAGAATATGTAAATCGGTTGATGCAGATATGGTTAGCGTGCTTGGGGTTCTGCTTGTTCAAGTAGTAAAAAATTTGGTTTGAGAAACTTGCAAAATGTGCTTATCGGTCGCATTCTGCGTGTTCGTTGTGAATGGCATAGCTAGAGAAGATCGTAGATTGGCAACACTTGTCAATATTATGCAATATTTCTTATAAAACTTGACTATTTATTAAAGGAATTCTCCTTTATCACGGTAACGCTCTGGTTCATAAGATTCTTATTTCTATGAACTCATTTCGTGAGATTTGGTGTGAAGCTATGAGTCTCTACCTTACTCCCCTAACCTACCTCTTAGCGATTTTGATTTATTTTCAAATCTAAGAGTCTTTGGGATCAGCATTTAGGAGCGATGATGCTGTCATGCAGCAGTTCAGAGATTCTTCTATGATCAAGACTAGGGATATCGGCGGGTACCCGGGTCGACCCGGGTAATGGTCGACCCGGTGTAGTTTCAGGACCCGGGTACCCGACTAGTAAATTATGTAATTTCCAAGAAGTCAGCCTTTTTCGGAGAAGATGATAAAAATAATAGCAATAAGCGCTAGAAAAACATAACCATGCAGTAATAACAAGAATGGGATGCGGTGATCCCGTACCACATAATGTTTTTTGTTACATATAAGGAAGGCAATAGATCCGCTTCACGGAAATATTCAACCCGTCAATAGTACCATTAAATTGCGTCAGTATGGGATGAAGTAACATAAACATCCTGTGTGTAATGTTGATTGATGCTGCTACCAATTTCGGAAAAAAAGTCACGTACTTGAATTTGATAACACTTGGAAGTGCAAAAATACTTAGGAATAACAGACGACTTGCAGTTTGAATTGGCGAGTAGGTACTATTTCAATTTAGTTCAATTTAAAACTCGCGGCGTAAAAGAGAGCAATTTGTAGTTACTACTTCAGATATTCAGATGTGTACACTAACATTTTTGTTATATATTTCGGGTACCCGGGTACTGCTTTCGGGTACCCGGGTTTGATTTTAGACCGGGTACGACATCCCTAATCAAGACTCCAAGTTTTTCCAGAATGGCACTGCTACGCTTAGACATGATTAAATAACTGTCTTCATATTCAAAGAAATTATGTTGAAATAAATAAATAACGAGATATTCTGCGAGTATACCAGGGACAATAAATACTCTACATCCTCGCAGACTCTGGTCACCATATTCTTAGTAGACCAGGTGAGCCACGTAACTCGGTTCCCTTGAACATCCAAAATAGGCAACTCAAAGAACATCTTCGCTTGTACCGTAGATGTGTAGTATTTTTTTTTAAATTGGCAACCGATCAAGATATGTATACCGGGTGACAATGAGATCAAGGCCATATCTGTATCTCCTTTACTTATCAAGGGATTTGAAGGATAATAAACATAATTTTGAATTGAGAGATAGATATAATCAAAATGGCCGACTTTTGGTTTCACCGGAAATGTCATTAGCTTTGATTTTTTAAATGAGATGTTCTCTATATTTTATGTTTCTCGGAATCTACGACTCAAATTACATACGACAGTGTTGCCAAATTGGCTTAGGTATTTCCCAAAAATATTTTAAACAGTTATTAATTTTAGAAAAATCCGTTTTATATAAAGATAAAGTGACGCATGACGCATATCGTTAGATTGGTAATTAAATTTTCTATCTAATGGCATGCTGGCCCCTTGGTAGGTGCCATTTAAAAAAACGACTTTCTAAAAAACACATTTAGCAAATTTTATTCCTTCATGAATGATTTGTTATTGATCAAATTAATAAAATATGTATTATTATGGATTACTAGTCATTTAGAACACATCTTCTCCAATCACGGCGTTCTATAAGAAATAATGAATTTAAAAAAAAATTTTTAAAAAAATTTAAATTTAGCAAAAGTATCGTATTTAATTTGAGCTTACATTCCAAAAAACCTAAAATATATAGGGTGATCCATTTAAAAAAATATTTTTTTTCAAATTTGGCGATGATTAATGACGCTATCTTTGGAGGACGGTTGTTTATTCTGTGGTTGAGAATTGTGAACTGAGGATACATAGCCAGTCACTATACATTCTATAAAAGCAGATAGCACAAACTTTGTGGCGACTAAACTTCTGACAAACAATATTTGGTGCCTAACTATATTCGGATTTCTTAAAGCAATTCCTTATGATTTTATATGTATGTGTTGTGAAAAGAGCTCTTCAGTTGTAATAAATACTCTTTTCATTGAATATACAGTGTACTTGTCCTGGCCGTGGTGCATCATTCACAGTTTATGCGACGTTTTTGGTACTTGTGTTTGTATAGAACTCTCCAGTATCCTGTACGAATTTTAGATGAAGACCATTAATTTATTTTGAAGTTATAAATGCACCCATGTTTCGATTAAAAAACTCATATTCGTCAATACTTCCATACAATTCGTGAGCTAGTCGTGACCTGTTTGAATGTGTGAAATAAATGCGTTTATACTTCGTTATACTTAATCTTAGGTTCACTTGACACAACCGCGTAGTGTGTTCGTTGAACAGTAATAAATTGAACAACATATCTTTCTTTTTGTATGGGTATCGAACCATAGGTGCCAACCTCTGTGAAATCCAGAATTTTCCAGCATGCTTTAATTATAAAATTCAAATTTCACAGACCAGGGCCTGCTGCGAAAGATATTGTCCGCGTCCAGACTCGAGCAACAGGAATCCGAAATGGCCTGACCAGGCTATCGAACGAGCTGCTTGGAGATATTCGTATCCGTAACAAACGATTTTAACTCGGGCGTCGCTCTTGTAAACTAATTTAACGCATCCATGTAAACGTCCCGTGGAAGTATTAAGATCGGAGCTATAGATTTTGTTTGTCCGGGCCCCGATAAAAATCAGGCTTAATTTAAACAAGAGACTGTCGTGACAAGCGCTCATCTATGCCACGCTTACTACGATAAAACCGTCTAAGTCGTTAAGAATAGGGAAATACTTGAAAACCTAGCGTGACTCAAATTTCTAAAACTCTGTTGCTGAGCTGGCTTTATCAGCGCTGTCAAATATTAATTTTCCAGGAGCAACCCTAATTGTGCCTAATTACGAATCCGCCGCATTCGCTGAAACTCTTCGTTTTTAATCAGGAATAATGCGGCTAATTACGCCAGAAGTCGTCTTCTGATGCATACATCAAAACTCGCCTTCGCGCCTATTTATCACTGTCGAAGGGATTAATTGAAATTAAGAATTTGGTGGGGTCGCAGCCGAGGTTTAATAAACGACGCGTGTAATAAATTTCGGTTGGTAAATACCTCGACGACACGCATGAATTACAAGAAACCCGGGATGCATCCTGGGGTGTTTGGTAATGATCTCTAATTTTCTCCTTACTTTTTCAGCAAAAAGTCAAGTTTTGGTTCGCCACGGGGGGCGCCGGGTTCTGCCTCAGTCGGGCCTTGGCCCTGAAAATGATGCCGGTTGCTAGGTAAGTTTCAAAATCAATTAAATAGATTATTGATTAAAACAACATTCTTTCGTCGTATGTTATTAATTAGTACCGAAGGTTAATCTCTTATGCTCCTATCAAGATAAATGTAGAAGTAGAATGCTCAAATTACTTGGTAATATTTGTGTTTGACTGAAAATTATTTACGAGCAATTTTTCCCAGAGCTCTGTAACATTTAATATTTTAGTAGGGCGTCGGCTCGCAGGAATATAGAAAATTATGAGACGTCTCGTACGCCTTAGTATTCTTCTAAATTAGTTACCCTTGTTTTCACCTAACTAGCTCACTATACATGAATCCCCTTTTTTTATCTCAACTCGTGGCTATGAAGCATCATTATTTGCAAAAGAGGAAGCTGGTCTGCATTTGTAGTATGCTCGCAGCTGAAAATATCTTCAAACAATATTCACAAGAAAATTCAATTTGTTCACACGAAAAAAGAACGACAGAACGAGCAAAATTCTAAGTTCTACATTTTCTAAATGGAACTCGAAACCAGTACAAACTATTTCATGTACGTATTTATTTATCCATTAAGCACATTCTTTTTGGTTGACGCAATCTTCCCATAGCCTGGAGCGAACGCTTATGGCTCAAACTGCAAATATTCCCTGTATTAGGTTATCTTATGGTCGTGGCTTGAAACTGCAATCTAGCGGATTGGGCTGGTCCTGGACCCTAAACTGACATACGTTATCAACCTTTAACGACACAATGCATGGACATTTTCCATGAATACCGCGGGGAAGTATCTGGCCTTCAGGTCGATCGGCGCTTTTGACGTCACGAAATCGATTGGCGGTGTCGCAATTACTTACTTACTCAGCAGACAAACGCTTATGCAGTAAATTTTATCTTTGCCGCTTTTATCTTAACTCGCTGTGAGCGGAACTCACTTTGAGCCGCCAGAGGTCTGCGCGTTAAAGCTTAGTGCTCCCGAGACTGACTTTAGCTTCCCCGCAACCACCGTTGTATTTTCGTTTATCGCTGCACCTACAAAATCGAGCGCTTAAACACTAAAGGAGACCGTACTCGCGCACTTTTAATTATAATAAATTACAAGAATTACACTTAATAAACAATCAAAAATGACAAATCGGTTGTACTTCATTATTAAACTAATTAATTCAAGCAAGAGGGGGGGGGGAATTCCCGTTTCAACATTTCCATTGGGTGTCATTTTTAATTTCTTAATACTTTGTCAAATTTTGCACATAAAATGTAGTCGAAGTCAAAGTTGCTGTAATGCACCTTTTCGAAGATAACTTAGTTTTCATATAAGAAAACGTCACTAAATTAATACGAGGTGTAATAAAAATACGGCGAATGTAGCTGCAGTAGTCGATCTATAAATGAGAAACTAAAATGCAGTAGAATTTAGCAACTTTCCATCGGCAAAGTGATAGGTTTCCACTGAATTAGTTCGCCAGATTCATACAAGAAGTAGAATTACTCATATCAACCACCGCATCTAGAATTGCGAGTAACTCAGCAAATACGTGAATAATAAAGAAAGCTCTTAACTTTAAACATGGTGTGCGAAAATGTCAAACTTGGGGTATTTTTCAGACCACATCTTTAATCCGTTCGATCATATTTCCGGCAACGACAGAACTGCTTTAAATTCGCGCATAATAGGTCCGATTCGCGATCCAAGATTGAGTGTATTGCTTTCGATTGTAACTAGAAAATGCGCCGGCGGTGCCAAATTTATTAATTCTGTTCAATTTATTTCGAAAGTAATGATCTGCACTCCTCATAACAGTCATAACAATGCATAAATTGCAATTTCGCAGCGGTCTAGTTAGCGTGGTGCATATTTCAGCGATGCGCATTTGGAAATGGATGGCGGGCTGCAATTGAAGTAAAAATTGATGTTGAGGTTTTATCTTAAGTCCCACTGCAGCGCCGGTGTGTCAGTGAATTGTCAACTCACGTGAAAAGATATTAAATGTTCTGCATGGACGCCTCTGCAAATAAGCTTTTTCTTATTAATGTGGGGTGTGACGTTAATGGTCCTGTCCTGATAGAAAAATAATTTCGCGTCACTGGTATCAGTGGTATCCCAAATTATATGAATTTGATGCAGATGTTAGCTCCCAGAATTGCAATTTAAATTAGAATTGGTTTTAAGTAAAGACAGTTATACTAACTTAAAAAAAAACTTTTGATTTCTAACCTGGGCGTTTGTATATACAGTGTATACACTGTGTATGACCTTTGAATTGAATGTATTTAAACAATTCATCTCAGTACAGTACAAAGTACCGAAACCAAAACAGATTCAGCAGAGTTTTTAAATATTAAGATTCAAACTGAAGTTGCTACAAAAGTAATTTACAATTGTATGTATAATAGCTAGAAATTGAATTATGACGAGATTTTCTCTGCTATTATATTAATTTGGTATTTATGTAATATGATCGATTTGCTAATTCACGTTACGTTTTATGGCATACAACTCGGAAGGCATTTCCAATAAAATTAAATCGTAATTAGCTGATATGGTTTCCTGCAACATTCTAGGTTTTCACATGATTTCTAGGATCATACATTTTTGTAAGATTGCAACGCAATTACAAATATCTCTGATAATGGAAACGTAACAGTTTGAAAGCATTCGTAACGATATTTGTTGACGTTAAAGCAACCACTCAATGATTTCGCTATAGACGTCTGACTTCTCATCGTTTATGCAAATAAAAAATACAGCTTCAAATTGATGTCATTCTGTTTAGTGTTTTACCAATTGCCATTGTCTTTATGTATATTTAAATATGCTATGTAATAGACCCGTTTAAGAAGAATCTTCACGCTAGGCCAACAAGTTTCCTGAAAAACCAAGGCTTCCTAACCTAAATAAAAAAATTATGTGCCCATACTGAATGTTAAATCTTATGTGAACTGTTTTTTGTTGTAAATTTCGTTGTTATTAAAATACGTAAAATAGTTTGTATAATATGCATTTGAAAACCATATTCAAAAAGGTCAAACGAAGCGTCACAAACAAGGGGGTGAATGAATAGGCTGATGAAATTTTTTGACAAGCGTAATAAAAATAGTAAAACAACATTTTTTTTAAGTTTAGTTACCTGATAGATAAATATCTTTTATTAGTTTTTATAGTATCGTTTTGTCTAAATCCCCACTCGAGTTATTCTTTTGCCATTTATTTGGCTTTTTCGATCAATTTTTATTTTAGCTTTTTAGCTTACCATTTAGGTTGCATTATTCTAAGTCTCTGCATTTTTCAAATTGGATATTATAAATAAATCAGTTACAGATAAAACATATGTAACAGTAAAGCTTGTGCCATGGCCAATCTTGTAAATCCAATGAAATCGGTATCATGTAGATTCTCAAAAAGCCGGAATCCTGTTTATCGCTTAAATTTTACGTAATCCAAACTACATGCAGATATAGATAGATACAGAATGTGCATTCAAATGTATAGTATGTTATTGAAAAAAAACAGACAAATGTATACATGTTGTACATACTTTTCTAAGATATTCACTTATCAAATGTAATTTAATGTAATTTAAAAGACTCTTGTCTTACCGCATTTAAATTATGAATTTAAATTTATGCTTTGAATAGGTAGCACAGTGACTTTAAGTAGCATTAATCTGTTGACTCATTAAAGTGTTGAGATTTTGCTGAATGTACTTTTTAAAAATTTAATATGATGAATAGTTTTATTTGTTGACCGCCGGGTCGACATCAATATGTTCGAAAAAAAAAAATGAAAACGCTACTGTTGAAATCGATCGTTCTAACAATAACAATATATTTCCGTTTTATGCAGGCGATCTGTAATGCACATATTTACTCAAAATTGGAAATCTGTCCAATATGGCACAATTATAATTTTATTATATTTACATTCGACATTTTGAATTAAATTCTTTGTTTGATAAATTGCCAACCGCATAAAATTCCATTATTACATATCAAATATCAAAATGCACGTTTTTAGAAAAGTCTTCCCCCCAATAAGAACAAACATAAATTGTTTATTTTAAAAAAGGCAATTACAACAACTTATTATTATTCTCTCTCTAATCTCTTATATTTATATCATTACGGCATCGGGTATTTTATTATTATCTCCAGTTGTTTGGATTTGCTGCTATATTCTTCATTTGTTCTGGTGTGTCATATTCTTTTGTTATATCTTGATGACGCTGTGCACTGTTTTCCTCGGTCACACTTCTTTCTGCTTTCTTTCTGTTATCTGGTGTAGTGCTGACTTTGTTTTTATTTTAACTTGTGCGTTGTATGTTTGTTTACATTGCTCTTATTGTTTTCTTTCTTATTTTCCATTTTCTTTGATTTTGTTGTCGTACCCGGGGGTTTAATTTGTTTCTTAAGTATTTCTTTTTCTTCGTATCCTTTAATTCTCTCTCATTGTATCTTATTGGTGCCATTCAAGTTTGTTCCAATAGTTTAGATTTATTCGTTCGTGGTTTTTCTTATCGCTCCGTTTTTTTATTTGTAATTTCTTCTCATTTTTGGGCTTATTTTGCCTTTTATTTTCTATTCTTTCGTTGTTTCTGTCTTTGTTTTCGTTTCCAACCACATCTACTGTGTTTGTCTCTTCTCCTGTTTCATATTCTTCGGTTTCGCTCGTTTCGTTGTTTATTTTGTAGTCCTCCTCTTCTCATTCATTACTTAGTTGTTTTGATGTAGGCCTTCTTTCCTTTTGTCTGCTATATGGGTTTTAGTGAGTTTATTACTTTTTTTAGGTAAACGTCTTCGATATAGTTTTTGTATTCTGTAGTTTTTTATTCTTCTTAATATGTGTATTTTGCATTGGTATGTAATAAATCTTACCATCATTGGTTCTTTTTCTTATTTATTTAGTTTTTTTAAGAAATTAATGTCTTCTTTTGTAGTGTTCAGCTTTATTGCATGTTTTAGTAAGTTTACTACTTTTGCCGCAAGTTGACAGTATGCTGCCCCATTTCCTATTTCAATTTCTAAAAATTATTCAATGTTCCTATCTAATTCTTCTAGCTTGCTTTCATACCTAGTCACTTTTGTGTTAGATAGTTGTTTTTATAAATCCAATCTTGATAATTTAATGTCAATATTGTCGTTTTTTGTTTTAGTTTTGTCTTCAAATGTGCGTCTTATTTGTTCAGCATGCTTTTCTCAATGTGTCTTCATGCATTTGCTTAAGTTGGGGTGGGGGGTTCTCTCCTGTATTATTTGTGTTCTGTGAATGCGTGTATAAGTCCCCTGTTTTATGTTTGTTGTTCTGTATGAGAAATGTCCTTGGCCTTAGTAGTTATTTTTTAAATTCGTTGTTATACATCAAGGTTTATGTTTCCCTATTGACTTTCCGCTTTACTTCGTAAATTTTTTGCTTTTATTTGCTTTTGTGGTCTATCTTATTTTATTAAATTTGTTTCACTATTATTTAATTTTAAATAAATTATGTTAAATTTAGGATAATTATAGGAATAGATATGGGTTTAAAGAATAAACTTAAATGTTGCACTTCTCATTGTAGGTATTGTCAGGAAGTTTATATTTTTCAAGTTATTACTTATTAGAAATAGCTTTATTATACTTTCCAATGCAACTACTTTACAACTAACATTCATAGTTCTGTGGCTCCAAGTATGTTGTTTGAGGACGAGTAACTTACAGCAAATTCCGACTTTGCCTCTTACAATAACTTGCTTTGAAAGAATGTAAGACAATTTCTGAGCTTAAGTAATAACCAATAACAAGGTGATTGGATAATTAGTTGTGTTCGAAAACATGTTTGATGTATTGTCTGGATACCACTTCCAGACGTGCAAAATGAATTAGCATTCTGGGTTTTCGCTTCCTTGTTCTCCAAGCTGCCCTTGCAAAGTTGCAAATAGTGCGTAATTATCAGTTAAGAATTAATATTATCGGTGATTTATAATTGACCAAATTATCGCTTGCGGAGCTGAAATCTGGGATTAAGCCAATCTGGCACAGCTTCGTTCAGGAGGCGCTAGAACGTAATCGGGTATTCGCTCGAGCACACACGCACCTATCTTCACGTCCAATAGCAGCCAGACGGATTTTTTGTAGACAAAATCGTCCGTTGTTCGAGGAATTCGACAACACAAAAGTGCTCTCCTTAATTGACAGCCGTGATTAGATAGGCCTGGCCATTAATCTCGTAAGTAATTCGGCTCCTATTCGGCCGCATAAAGTCGAAAAATGTTTGAAATGTCCGAAGATAAAATTTAATGAGTGACAGAAAAAGACGGCATCCAATTAGGCAGCGTGTGGGTTTGGAACGGCGTGGCTCTGGAAAGGAAAAGCGGACCAATAAATTTTTACAGCAATATAAAGCGATCGCTGATAGTCAAAAAACCGCGCGGACGCGGTTTTATTAAAACTTCGCGGTTTTGGTATGCGCCCGATTGGCAGACTCCGGATCGAAAAAAGGCGATCGAACAATTGGACGCGTTTAATCTGGCCTCGGTCGTTAGCTTTGACAACTCGCCGCTAGATCTCATTATGAAATACCTGACCATTTCTAATTTAACTCCGCGCAACGGCGATATTTCATCGGCTAACAAACCTCGGACGCATTTTTCGGATTATTGGAATTATTCTGAACAATTGGCCCGGGCAATTACCCCACAATCCACCCCATGGCCAATATTTTTAGCAGAGGGGTTAATGCAGAAAATTTATTCCTGAACGAGTTTATCCGGGCCTGTAGTGTAATTTCTGTATGCCTTTTCAACACGTTAAGCAATTTTGAAAAATAAATTAATTCGTTGCCCTTCCAAAACTATTTTAACAATCAATTAGAGAACAGACAAATTATATCTAATCCAGAAAGGACAACGGTGATAGTGATCAATTAGAGAACTTACGTCGAGTGAAAATGACCATATGTAAATATAAAGGTTGATTCTAGTTAGTCCTTATATGGATTTGTTTATTTCATAAATTCTTAAGTCAAATTGACAGCAGCTGTTACTAAGTAAATTAGTTTTATCTACTCCTACTGTACAATGGCCATTCATAATTCACAGTTTGCAGCCAATCATATAATTCTATTTTCATTATTCAATAGTTTGCAAGTTGCAACCAATCAGAAAATTCTATTTTCATTATTCAATAGGTTGTAGCCAATCACAAAATTAATTCTTATTATTAAATGACTTTTGAAGCGAACAGCTGTCACAAATGTCATAATTCGGATATATGAATACAACACTCGTATTGCATCGGAGTAGATAAAATAACGTATTATATTCGCGATTATGGCCATTATTCACTCAGATGACTTGCGCCACGCGCCTTCGGCTTGTGGCGCAAATGTCATCTTCGTGAATAATGCCTGTCATAATCGCTCATATAATAATATACTATTATGGTATACTTTACTTCTAGTATCTAGTTATAAAAGTTATCATCATTGCATGTCATATGTTGGACCGTACCTATATCATAGAAATGACAATTGCATTCTTAAGTTGTAGATTTTCCATGTAGCTTGCTGTATTCTATTCTTCCAATATATCTTATTTGCTTTCATCAGTCGCTTCAAGTAACGTCATATACGTATTATAAAATCAACCTAATTATGTCCGACGCTACATGGACATTCTTTGGAATTCTCTAATATGATAACCTCCGGTAATAAATCGAGAACTTTATTTGTGATCACTTTCAGTGGTCTACACACACAAATATCTTCTTATTTTTTATTAATCTTTAGAAGACAGAACCTGGTCACTCTTGATAACCACACTCTCCAGGACCAAGAACAACCAACACCCAAGATAACAAGGATAATGAGTCTGACTAGGATGGCGTTTGGAAATTTTTGGCACATTTTCAGGGAATCGAAAATCTCGCAAGTGGAAAGTCTTGGATGCCTGCATACTGCCTATTACAACATTCGAAATTGTAACAGCAACACTAACGAAGAATAGTGCAATGCTAGGAATCAGCTTAAGTGCTTAAGACACAGAGTTCGCCACGAGAACATTAGGAGAAAAACCAAAGTCACTGATGTGGTGCCGATGGCGGATGGCAAGAAACAACTGCCGATGGGCAGGTCATGTCGCTGGAGTGAACAAAACTTATCATGCAGTGGAGCTTACAGGGAACTAAGAGAAACATCAGTCGACTCCAGGCCAGACGACATCCGTAGACAAGAGGGCAACTGGATGCTAGCTACACAGAACAAAAAGACATGGAAGGGATCTATGTCCAAGAGTGGGCACCCATAGGCTAAAAAAGAAGATAAAAATTCTTCATTTAAAGGATGTTATTCGCTTGTGAAGGAGACACAACCTTGAAACAGAAAAGTAGGAAAATTTTGTCACGAATAATAAAACTGATGACGAAAAATGTCGTTCGTAGTAGCTATACAGTACAGTACACGGTGTCCAATTTTCGATAATATTACGGGGTATCTCACTTACGAGTAAAGATAGAGAGTTGCGGTTTTCGCAATACTTTGCTACTTTTTTGTGAAAAGAAAGATGGCATAAACAAAATTGTCATAGCCCGCTTTGTTTCTGAGATACAGGGCGAAATTGAAAATATTGCATTTTGGGACCCCCTCATATCTCCGTTATCCTTTAACATATCGCAAAGCTAAAAACTGGCTCTTATATAGTTTTTTACGTAGAATCCAGTGGCGTAGTCAGATTTTTGCTGTGAGCTGTCAATTTTCAGATATAAATCAAACTTATGTTTTTTTAACGGAACACCCTGTATATATTTTTGTAAAGCTTATAAAATTTCCAATCAAACAAAAGAAAAATATACAGGCGTCCCATTAAAAAAGCATAAGTTTGATTTATAGCTAAAAATTTACAGCTCACAGGAAAAATCTGTCTACCTCAACGGATTCTACGTAAAAAACTGTATAAGAAAGAGTTTTTAGCTTTGCGATATCTTAAAGGATAACGGATATACGAGGGAGGTTTCAAAATTCAATATTGTCAATTTTGCCCTGTATCTCAGAAACGAAGCGGGCTATGGCAATTTTGTTTATGCCATCTTTCTTTTCACAAAAAAGTAGCAAAGTATTGCGAAAACCGCAACTTTCTATCTTTACTTGTAAGTGAGATACCCCGTACTATCATCGAAAATGGGACACCCTGTACACTAAATATTTCTGAAAAACAGTATAATTTCTAGCCTCTGTAGAATTCAAACAATTTCGCTCCAACCTTTGCCGATGTCCAATGTTTGCTAGTTGTGTTCCGCATCGAAATTATATTCATTGCATGTGCTTTAGCCTCCCAAACTGTTTTGGTCTTTCTTTTCTCGCCACTTTAAGTGGTTCTCCCACTATTATTTTCAGTAACGGTTTCAATCTGAGTCTGTCTCCGATTCATCTACTTCTGACTCCTTATTGCAACTTCTTTATCTTCTCTTTTTTAACCCGTTGGACCTGAAATCAGCTTCTGTAGTTGTATTAAGAGCCAGATGTCATTCCCATATGGAAGCGGTGATAGATATATTCGTTTGGGATCTCTTATCGTAACGCTAATGTGCAGCAAAGTATAAATTCTACATCAAAAATGTATTTAATTTGTACATCGCTCATTTAGGTGTAATCAGGCGTTACATCTAACCAGCGCTCGAACTAGTGATAACAGATCACGTACCCGCTATGTGTGTAGACTTAATGGTACTTGGAGCGGCCACCCGAAGGGTATAAAAGAAGACTCCGCAACCATTTTAAATCACTTGAGTCACTTGAGTCCACCGACCCCGACCCGACTTGAGTTTCAAGACTTCCGTTCCTCTAACCCTCACCTGTGTTCTAGAATGTGACAGCGCTTACTGTCTCTTAGAGCAATCCCCGTAACCCGCCTGTGCCCTAGAATGTGACAGCACGTACTGTCTCCCAGTGTATTTCCTGAAACCTCAGCCCCCACAATTCCACGTCCACGACACTGTCGGATTCACCGAGAAAATTATAACTAAATAACTAACATGTCTGTAGGAATAATATTGGACGTCCAGCGACGTCTTCCTAGCCGTTGTCAGAAGACAAATTGTACTGCTCTGGCAGGCACGTGAAGGCGCCCGCAACATTCAAGCATCTTCGCGGCCAAATCCATCGGCCACTAACGAGCGAATTTCACCAAGTAAAATCGCACGTTGCCGGTACTCCTGAAGTCCCAAATGTCCATACTCAGGAACGACCGCGACCAGCTAATACACTGCACCGAAAGAACACGTATTTTGCAATTACTGTATTTTAACATATAAAGTGTCACCTTTAGAAACTGATTGAAGTTTCGAAACGTTACACTTTTTGTAACTAGTTATGAAATTAAAATATTTCACAATTAGTGATAAAAAATTCATTTTTTGCAGAGCGATCATGAATGTCGTCTTTTTTAATATTTTAATCGTAAAGAAAATAATAAGTTTTTTAACAATTATATTGAAATTGTGAATTGTCAATTTCACAGTTGTAAATTCTGATGTCCTTTTTCTTCTAACCTCTTCGTTTATTGTTCCTGATTAGACAGCAACATCTCGTATATTCCATGGTGATTATTAGTATTTTCCTTTTTCTCGTTAATGGCCCATATCTCGGCTACATAATATAAATCATAATATGTACATACTTTTAAATTTATTTTATCTACTCCAGTGGGATAAGTAACTCATTACGTCACTCATTTGACACTATTTTTCAGTTAGGTAATAAAGCTCATTACACCAATCAGTTATGTAATTGTTTCATTACGCAACTGAGTTGTGTAATCACTTCATTACCTAACTGAAATAGTGTCAAAGGAATGACATAATGACATTTGCCTACTAAAATATTTTTGAAAATGGCAGATCGGACATTTCTCTTAATGCACTTTTCTCAATTTTAGGCAGTCGTAGATAAAATTTTGTACAATACATGTGTGATAATGCATCATTAATATACTTGTGTGCTTACACACACGTATATTAATGATGCTGTTATCCCACTTGTATAGTAAATAACTATTATTTACGTATATTGTAGATTACAGTTACTCTTGTTTGTATTTCTGTTTCCCTTGATATCAGTCCTTCTACCTTTGGTTTTACGCCTTCATCTTTACTTTTTTCGCCGCTGGTCCTTTCTTGTTTCCTTCAGATTCACGATTCTTGCTATTTCATCACTTTTCTCTCTCCCTTATTTTTATTTTGTCTGCCAATGTTTCGAGTTTCTCTTCTTTCTTTGTTGTCTCATTTGTTTATAAATGAACACTTCTTTTAATTTCATTAACTAATTTATTAAATATTAAAAACAAGTTTATAGAATACAACTTCGAAGGGACGACCGCATAGTTGGACAGTTCGCCCTGGTCTCCTTTCTCCGCTCGTCCATCCCGGGTGGCTGCTAGGGATGCGCCCCAACCACCGCTGTTTCGCATGTCCTGCTTGTACGTAATTGCCAAACAGAAATTGCATTTTACACAAATAACGAAATAAACATCATTTAAAAAAAGTGTCGTTTCGCTTTGGGAATATATTAAAAATATATTCACTTATTTTTTAACGTATTTGATCTGTCTCTTGACTGCTTTTACATCTTAATGGATATTAATGGACATAGTATTTAATATTGTTTTTCGCTGTATCACATCTAGTAACGAACGTTATTATTGTTATTATCTCGTAAAATTGATAATTATATGCTTTTGCTGTAACGCTAGTGTCTGCAGCAAATTATAAGTTGTACATCAAATAATGTATTTAATTAGTACATCGCTCATTTAGGCCCAATCGGGCGTTACATCTAACCAACGCTCGAACTGGTGATAACAAAGCAGGCACCCGTTATGCGCGAAATCGCGGAGAAGTAAGCACGGCTCCGACCCCCACTTAATTATACCTGGAGCGGCTACATCGATAACGCGGACCGAAGAGTATAAAAGAAGACTTCGCAACCATTTCAAATTTTGTTTTTGTATTATTTTAAAAAGTTTAATTTGAAAAGTTGGCATTTTAAATTTTAAAGGGAAAATGCATTTTAGAAGATGGATATGCATGCCATGTGTTCCTTATTCGATCATTTAAATGAACTAAGTCGTTGGGCTACGCGGTTTCAGTTTCCCCGCAACGCCGGGATCACCTCACGGTTCTTCTCTCTCCCCAGACTCTCCATCTGGTGATGTAGGTATCCACTGAAATGGTATGTATACTTATTGGCGACATGTTCTGACCATTGCCACTTTAAGGAACTAATATTTTCCATGATCTTCAACTTGCGTTTTTTGCCATATCTATTTATTCGTCTCATGGATGGAATCTTTAGTGATATTTCTAACAGTTTTCTTTATATGGTGTATCGCTGTACATTTTTATTTTTATTGGGTTTCTCAGGTTCGGCGTATGTTTCAGTCTTACGTTGGTAGGCCACTCTACTCTCATGCTTCTGTTGACTCATAAATCTTGCTTCTGGCCTATGATGCTCTTCTTCTTCTTCTTCGTCTTTGATTAGGCTTGTCGCCTGTTTTCTTCGATTTCGCCTCGTTATTCTATAGAGCTGTGGGATGATGATACTGTTTGTCTTAAATATATATGTACATACATGAGTGTGTTTTTTTTATTGTTTGTCCACGAGTTGTAATTGATTATTTTTTCCCAGCATATTATTAATACATTTTGTCTTTGTGTTGTCCATCTGCAGCCATACTTTTTCAGCTTCTTTTTGTAATTCTTCTAGTATTTGTGCAACCTTTGTCATAATCTAGTCGGCGAATTTCAAGTCATACAGATGTTCTCGTTGGATTGTTATTCCGTTTCTATCCCATTTTCCCATTTTTCTTAAATATACCTTCCAATACCAAGGTACACAGTCTTGGCAAGATAGTACCTCCCTATCTGACGTTTAATTTATTTCTATTTACTATTATGGTTGCTGTCCCATGTTTTGTAGTAGATCAATGTATATTTGTTTCAGTCTGGCATTCCTTATGATGTAAGAAAAACTATGAAAAGCTCAGAAGCTGTCACCATAAGTCAATATTTTCTGAGAATAAACATAGCGATTCGATTTCTGCACGTACGTTTTGCTTTGCTCCTTCCTGGAAATTCTATTATCATGACAGTCAGAGTATACCCATCCTTTTTTATTTTAAATTTTCAAACGATCATTCAAAGTTTAATGATATCCATTGTACCGCCCTTAAACGAAGGGTTGACAGGGCCTCGGCTAGCTCTTTTAACTATCGGCAGAATATGGCGTGGTGTAAGAACTAGTCAATAAATGCTTCGGATTTTTATACTGAACAGAAAGATTATACAAAAATTTGGGCGCCTTGTCGTTTTTCACAACATACAAACAAAACTAGCTAATTCATAAAACGCCACCTACCTTCGGTGCTTCACTGCATACCTAAATAACTCGTACAGCTAGAGGGGTTGCAGAAGAAAACACAAAGAAATAACAGCAATAGGGGCATTTAACTAAACCCAAAAATCGCAGTAACACATGAATTATATGCATTAGCCTTTAGGACAAGTGACAGCAATTAAAGTTTGTAGTACCATTGCCTTTTAAATGAATTAATAAAGCACAAATAGAAATTAACTTCCAAATATTCAAGTCACAAAATGTTAATTATAGCTTAAATAACACCTTCAGGACAACACCTGTGCTATCGTAATTGACATAAACGCACAACGCCAAGGGCGCGGTTCATTTGAGATTACAGAATACATGCATATTTCAGCAATTTAGAAATAATTAAATCCTTGCTCATTAGCGCTAATAAATGACTGAACCAAAAGAGTGATTAAACACTTTTAAGTTTGAGTTCCTAAGGCGTTAGTTGAACTGAACAGTTGCAGCATTTGCCTTTGTTGATCAAAAAAAGAATGCTGAGAAGGGCATGTATTTACAATTTAATTGTTGCTAAAGTCCAGCAATCCTGGTGCGTTGCATTTATCCATGAAAACTTCTAAGCCGGATTTGGCTGCATAATTCTTAGAATTCCAAGGTCGCCAGTGGAAGATAGGAAGATAGCGAATAGCAGCAAGAAGTGGCACAGTATTCTGGAATTCCTGGCCAACGTGTGGAATCAAAATAGGGGGAACCAAATAAGTCTCAGGGGAGCTCTCAAATTTTTATTAGCCTTCGTGTGAGCCCATAGTTACCGAATTTGTATTAACCTCATGTGAGCCCATACTTGCCGGCTTAAATATTAAAATTAGAGTGCGAAATTGAACTAGAAGTAGCTTTCTTACCAACGGTGTTCATGGCGTAGTTGCGTGAAAAACACCCGGTTTTAATTATTAGAAGACGCAGAGGGAATCAGCTTAAATATTGGAATCAGTTACGCAGAGAATAATTAGATGGGCATTCTTACCAACGCTGAAACGGATTTGTTTGTTTAAAAGAACCAGAACGGCTTCGGTTTGCCCAACAATTTATATCCGCAAAGCGTGCCTCTCGCAAAATCAATACTAATTGAGCGATTCCGCTGTTTTCCAGCGCCTACTAGCAATCGAAAGCTCGCAAACGTGCCGCGACAAGAAAAACTACAGGTGTTTATCTCTAAAGGCAAACGCTTGCTGCGATAAACCTGAGTTGTTTTGCTACACTATTTTGCTATAAGGTGGACCGATACAAGGTGTTAAATGCATTAACGCGCTATTGAAGTGAAATTGAAACGGGGTGTTACACTATTTCTCCACCAAATATCGACTGCCCGTTGCAGTTATCTTCTAGAACATTACAAATCTCTGTGAGCACAACCCGAAACCGTTCTGCTGTGATTGCAACCCCGATACAACGGGTACGACGCAGACTAAACTTTTTGTGATTGGTTACTCTAAAACTCACGTTGTACAAAGTAAAACCTATAATTTGGAGAGCACGTTGAAAAAATGGGTTGTTTAGAGTTAAGTATCTACGAACTGAAAATTATCTTAAGCTAATTAATTTTACTTTGTCGCTAAATAAAAGCTTTTGTTTCACAAAGTATGAAAGAATATAACTGGTGGTGCATTTCCGCCATTTCCAATTGTGCTTCTCTTATTATGTATATTTTTAAGTCAAATTTTGGATAAAACACGCTGCGTGTCAGTTAGCTTTTCTCACTTAACACTCGTATTTAATAGGACATGTGGTTATATGTCCTTATTAACGACAAATAGGTTCCTAAATCTAATAGATTTTCAAAATGTTTCATCCACGGTTGGAAAAATGTATAAAGCAAGTCTTAAATATTTACTTTAAAAGGAGAAAAGGGTTCACACTTCCAAACCCCACTGTAAATGCAGCTCTGTCTGGAAGTGTTTCTTAAGCGGCCATGTCATGGTCATTTTCCGTGTAAATTGCTGCGGAATCGAATTTAGCGGATTGGGTGGGAACGATCAAATTACTTTTCTACTGTGGTTATATCGTTTTAAAAATAAATAACGACGATCGGGATCGCGGCGAATCGAGAAGGAATTACGTGGAGGAATGCTGCACGTTGCTGCAACGCTGACCACACCTGCTCGATTCTGACATGTTCTGCCACTGAATTTGCATGTGCGGAATTTTTTTGCCGTATTTTATTCGCCGCGGCCAAGGTTAGCAAACTTGACATTGGATAATTAAGAGACCTTTCAGGAGCAACATCGAAGCGGTTTAATTTGGACGAGTCGGTTGTTATTGGCCTGGCAAAAAGGCTGCTCGGAAGCAAAGCTCTAATTGCATTTTTGAAACTGGATTATGGGTCGCGTTGTGAGGCTTGATGGACAGCTGAAAGGCCATTTTCATGGAGATTTATTCCTGGAGCCGTGGCTGAAAACGGCCGCTTTTTAATAACTCCTAAAATTGATAAAGACGTTAAAGAATGATGTCTAATCAAAACTGTGAAGCCTGTCATTTTGACCAGTCGAGAAATTGCGAGCAGGTTAATAAAAGCTGTAGAATTCTTAACATAGAAACACGGAATACCGTCAGCAAAGGCTGACATTTCAATTTAGTAATTTTATGAAGTGCATTGAAATTAAATTGTAATAGAAAGAATATAGGATGGTCATAGTGTAGTATAAGAAATGGACGAAAAATTAATAATTTGGTTGTTAAATACAATAAATGAAGAACGAATAATAAGTTCTCCTACTTTTGCGAGTTAAATAATTTGTTACTAAAATTAATAAGTACAGCAATATGAACTATTGCTATATAAATATTTAAGAAGAATCATTACCATATTGCACTTGGAAAATTTTGAAGAAACAAGTAGCAGATGCCGAGATGCGTCTCATAAAACAAAATTGTGAAATATCGTGAACATCTAACAGTACTTACGATGTTGTGATCGAACTCAACTTTTCAAGAAATGTGTTAGTGTTACGATAATTAAATTGCTGAGCTTATTGAAAGGCTCAGTGAAGTACAGTTTATAGTATTTTCTATGAAAAAAAAAACAAGTAAAACAAAAATATATATTAAGATTGAGGTATTGTGTACCTACTTGTATAGGAAATCGTTTTTAACCTTAATTAAAATCACTTAATAATAGCTACCATCAGAATTAGCAACAATAATAAATAATGGCAATGGCTCTGCGCTTCGGCATTTATATTTGATATCTTCACCACATACATATAAACAAATATAGCAGCAGCTATTAGAAATTGGGGACAGCCTCCCTTTTTATAATTGTTAGTTCAGAAAGTAACTACACTTGCATAAACGTTATGTTAATTTTTTAATAATGTAATACAGAAAAGTTACACTGGGAACGTGATTTACACGGAATTTCATTTATCTTCATCAAAAAACGCCGATCTAGCCACTTTGTTTTCTGTTCGTTCTCGTAATGTCGGTGGGTAGCTTGACGAAGCAGCAAGGTCTTGAACAAGCAGTTGTACAACCTGTAAAAACAAGAATATTTAAAATGCTTACGACAGCTATGAAAGTGACGTTATGACAAATCGTTAAATATAATTATATCCATAGGCAGGGTAGCAGTGCAAATAAGGAAGATATCTAACTTGTCTCTTGAAAAAATAATGGTAACTTCAAGATTTATTGTAAATAAGAAGAGATGATCTATTTAAGAACAAGAAAGAAGGTGTAAATGTGGGATTTGGGTTCTCAAAACGAAGAAATTCATCTAATTGTGTTGATTTACGAACAGTGTTACAGTCCATTCCAACGAGACCACGGAATATCAAAAACACTTTAAATAGACTGTAATTTACAAGTATACCGTTGTTTTTTAAGAAAAATGAGAGTTTAGGCTATGAAAATTTTAAGTTTGAATTTGTCACATTTTATTAGCAATGCCAAATTTCGTGTAACAATGAGGGTTGCTAGGTAAACTGGCTGTGACTAGGTTCGTTGCTTAGCAAGGTGGTTTATTTTGTATCAAAAGCAGTGTATTTCCCAGATTTGCAAAGGATATAGGCGTTTTAATATTATAAATATTAATTTTAGTGTATGTTTATGGAAGAATAAACAATAGAAATGATTGAAGTTACAACGATATTCGTGCATATTTTTTTACACTCACCTGACTGTGGGAAAGCCAGCATCAGGGAATCTTGTGGGGGTGATTGAAAGAGTGCAGTGGTCCAGTGGATTCATTGAAGGTGCCGTAGCTGTCTCGATGTTTTCGGCGAGCAAGAAGTAGATAGTTAGAACATGTATAGAAATTAGAAAACCAGATTCAAGTTCATCAGGAAAGAAATATTAAAAAGCTAACTTGTCATATAGAAGAATAAACGAGAAATATTTGCCTAATAAGTTAAGAATAACTGAGGTTAATTTCACTATTAGATTTCACAACTATCACTCACGAAATGTACTTTACCGGAAAATAAATTAATTCTGTTAAATAAAGTAATTAAGTCATAAATGAATGCATGCTCCCACCTGGGTGGAGTTTTTCATGTCTCAAGTTAAGTTTCATTAATGAAGCTAGCGTAATTAAAGGGGCAATTTAAATAGTACAAACCATTAGTATTTGTCAGTGAAAGATTAAGTCAGGTTGGCCTGTAATAAAAAGGTTTTGATAAAACAAACTGCATACCATAATTTTTCTATATTGTAGACTTACATTTAGAAAAAATAACGCTTGCGATGTCAATTTTATGTATTCTTACTCCAAAAAATTTTGATTGTAAAATTTATTTTTTGTAATTCTCGGGTAGTTTTTAGAATAATTTTCCATCGCTTCAGGAATTGAACATAGAAAATGAAAGGCTTACACTAGTGTTTCTATTTTTCAGACTTAATCGTAGTAAAAAACTTAACTGTGCGTTATCAATTTTATCTCATCTTACGTCAAACTTTGTATCGCGTAGAAAAAAAGAGTTTTTGTAGATTTTACGATATCTTCAGAATAATTTTCCAAAACTACAAGAATTAAATGTCTAAAAGGAAATGATTACACTAATTTTTCTGTCTTTAAAGCTTAATAATAGAAGAACAAATATTTTTAGCTCATGCAACTACAATCTGACCGCATCTTATTATAAGTATTATGTATTGTGTTAAATTCCATTTCTTGGGTATTTCATGTAGCTTATAGAACGATTTTTTATATTATACGAATTAAATGTGAAAAAGGAAATTCTCACAATAATTTTTGAAACTTACCACAAGAAAAAAATTATGGGATTTAACTTCTGCTATTTCAATCTTATCGCATCTTATTACAACTGGTATGTATTATGTTTCTTATAATATACTTCATATTGTCTTTAGATTCGTTTTCTGGTACAATTTATTTTTGAAGAAGAGATATTTTTTGTATTTTTCAGAGTTAATCCTAGGAAAAAACTAATCTGCGAACTTATACAATTTCGGTATTATTCCATCGTCTTTTTAATTCTTTCGTCGTGAACTGCAACTATTTTAGTTGGAATATTGAAATTATTGAATTTTGAATAACTTAAAACAACGATCAAGAGATTGAAAACAGCATTTTTGTTTAATATTAATATATAAATATTAAAGTAAATATGATTGCTATCATTTGTATAAGGAAAATTAATAGTGTTTTTTGTGAAAAAATTTGATGGGGATGTTATATTCCATACCTCTTGGTTAAAAATTCTAAAGATGTTGCTACTCTGGATTAGGAATATAAGCTTTCTTGATATTCATATTTATTTCCATAAAGCACTCCCAGCAGGCACACTTTCGTTTAAAAACCTCTAAACGACGCGACGTTGACATAGTTGAGCAGACGTTATTCGTTGAAAATTAAACATTTTAGTTAAACAGTTAACGTCATTAATTTTGATAACTATTCACGTAATTATATCGTTTATTAAACGTGTTGGCTACGACGTTTATTGAGCTTGTTTATATGACGCCGATATGTCGTTGATTTTACGAGCTGTTTAGACCGCCAGTTAATCGTTTTACATTACGTTATAAAAACATGAAAATTCAACATTTTCTATATTACTAAAAATAACGTTAATATAAAATGCTTTTTCGAATAGTAGTTGACTCTTAACGTCCATATAACGTTGTTACAACAACGTGATAATAACGTTTTTGCATTACGTTTTGACGTTGATTTTCAGTGCTTTTTAGACCAGCAATTAACTTGAAATGTAGATATGACATTTATAAAAAACATCAAAACTTAACATTTTCCACATTTCGTTAAAACGACATTAATATAAAACACCTTTTAGTAGTTAACTCTTAACGTCGATATGACTTTGATTCAACATCGCGATAATTACGTTTTTATGTAGTTGATTTTAAGTGCATCATAGACCAGCAGTTTATATTAAACGTTGACAAACACACGTAAATTGTGCTCTTCTTCAACAAGGTCGGTATGAACCACGTGTTCTCAACGCGCTTATCAGTTATCATGCGTAAGGTCGTTACTCACATGCTAGTGCCGACTAATTGAAATGCGTCTCGCGGTATGCTGACAAACCATTACTTTCCTTTGTCTGGTAAACTGGAATCAATGTTTAGGTCGCCATTTGTGTCACTATTATTCCAGTTTGACATAATAAGGCTAGCAGAATCTGTTGCATTAGAAGAATATTTGGTAGTTAGCATGTCCTATGTTCTACTAAGCTTAATTTGTTTCCCATTTAAGATTGGAACAGCTGTCGACTTTGGGTAGAACTGCACAGTATTGAAGCAGCCACTCGATCTGTTTCGAGATTTTGTTTATCAACTGAAGTGGCCGTCTTATAATAAAGCACAATAAAGATTATTCGGAACAAAAGTAACTTCCTTCTGTTGTTAATACTTGATGTAAATAAAATGTTCATTTTGAGTCAAATAACACATCGTTGCAAAAAACAAGTTGAAGTTGTGGTTATAAAACGTAACGTGCTTATAACGTTAGCACTTAACTATAAAACGTTATTTTTACGTAGAAAGCACATTTTCTGTTGAAAAGGCAACGATGTTACTACGGGAAAAATGGTGCAATAACATGACGTTAAAAAAGAAGTCAGCTTGGCAACCAAACGTAAAAAACACGTTGAAAAGTTGGCAACAATGTTGAGAACGTACTTGCTTTTGATGGCATTATAACGTCCACAGATAACAGTCTTGTTTGGTCATGGCCTAAACGTTAAAAGACCGCCAAAGGCTACCGTAGAATCAACCACATAACGCTGAAAACATTTTCGCAACACTTTGACACTTCGACGTTAATATAACGCTTGTTCCTAGGTTATGTTTCAACGTTAATTCACCGTGTCTGTGCACACTGGAACTACATGTATAGGAATTTCCACAAAATATTCTAAAAAAATTATAACACCTAATCGTTGTTCGAATAAAAACATTTATTATTTAGAAAACAATTCAGTCTATTTTTAAATTATTGAAAACTAGCACAGTTTCTAATGTTCCCAAGTAATAAAGTGTACAATTTATCTGCTGTATTCTGCCGCGACTTAAATCCTACTACGTACTTATTAAACTCTACATGGTAATGCTGCCTTATCAATATCGTGAATAATAAAAAAAATTAAAACTTCTATTTTTATAAGCGTAAACACTTAATTATATAAAACATCTACAGTATACTTTTAGCAGTAATCTACGCAACTGGTACTGGAACTTGTTTTGGCGATACATTTACAAAACGTTTCTGCATTGTAAAAATCTGGTTGAATTGTGTGGACCACCCCATACACAAATGCCATATCTAAGAGGACTCCCTACATTAGCATGGTAAATATAAATTAACTGTTCATCGGTTAAGACAGTGCGTACATTTTTAAATAAATGTAATACAGAAAGTAGTTTCTAAACTAAAGCTTCCGTTTGCCTATTGTGAAATATGACACAATATGTTTTTCCTGCGTTCAGAAATTACGACTTATTCCACAGCCAGCAATACAAAATATTCACGACGCTATTGCATTTAGTTTCCAACGATTGGTGTTTCGATTTAGATACGATAATGGAAACATCATCCGGGTAAAATAATGAAAGCACCACCTGTTACTTTATCCAGGCCATTTAAATACAAAAGAAATAGAATTGGCCCCAAAATGAATCCTTCAGGTACGCCCATACATATTTTAACGTAATTTGAAGTTGCAGTAGATTTAACGCTGTTGTCAGTATTTTGAATAGACTCTACGTCATAGTGATTAATTTTAAGTATGATCATCTCAAGATCTTGTAAACAATATTAAAGTACTACTACTATATATTGTCATAGCAATTTCTAAAAACGTAATCATTGTAAAAGTTTACAGAAACCTCAAAATATCGTCAGTTTTGCAAGTGCGAAGTAATTTATCCATATATTTTACTCCATATTATAACAGCTACTGCATTTTTTTATTTCGAAATCTACAACCCAATATTGTGTCCGTTTCCCATGTGTTATAAATGCCTATTTGAATAATAAGGTGCAAATTGTATACTAAGTAATAGAGAAACTTATTTAAAGATGTTTTAATTGAATGTTAGTTACGTATGTCGTATTTTATAGTAGATTGTATTTGGTGCATTACTAAACATAAAGATATTTCAAACCACGAAACAAATGTATTTGCACTCGATGACGTAAACAGAATGTAAAAAATATAGAACAATTGTAAAAGCGTGTGAAACGCTATATTGTACATTGCCTAAAATCGATGAATAATTATAGTTGATATTTTTTTCAGTAGTAATTGATGGTAATCATTCTAAGACAATAATAAATTTAAAGCGCTGTTAGCTCAGCATATAAAAATTAAAGTTGCAACTTCTCAACGTGTTGCTATTTCTAATTTGAAAAATAGGGAAGTTTAGTTAAACAAACAAAGTTAGTTAATGGAAATTCTGTATTACAAGTATCGAAATTCTGCATTACAATTATCGAACTTAAAGATATTTTTTTTAAAGTAGAGGACAGTAAATTCTGAATAGAGGGAAAATTTGATTTGGTTTTTATATGCACATGCCGAAAATAATTGCTAAATTTGGAGGTTCTGCGAAAATAACAAGGGCTCAATAGTTTTGACACTTTTCCAATTTTAAGAATTCCTTTTATTCTTAGCCGCTGCGATGATGGGGATACAATTCCATTCCCCAATTGAAACTGGCTTCAACTCCGGCGAAGGTTAGTAAACTTGACACAGAGATAATCAAGAGACTTTTCGGGGGGCGAATATTCAGTTTAATTTAGATACAAATTACGATTTAGTATTCGACAATGCAAACAATCGTTGCCCGTAGGCAAAATACTTAATTACTCTTCAGAAACAGGATTATGAGCCGCATTCAGGGTGTACTCTGATCGACATCTATTTTGTCAGGAACCCTCTCATTACAAATTGGGAAAGCGGAAAAACTACATTGCGAAATATATTTCTGACTAAAACATCCCTACATTTTAAGTTCAAATTTTCAAATTGACGATTATTTGTGCTTTACATTACACCAAAAATTTGGTATCTTTGGCACACGCCAGGAATTTCGAATCTTAATAGTTTGCTTTTTCAGATGCAAAGAAAACATCAATAACAAGTAGTGCGTTTAACTAAAAAAAAACTGAGTAGATTAATATTGAGAAAATAATATCTGTTAATGGATATTAATGTGCGGGATAATAAAAACTGATTATAGCTATTAACATATCTAGGAATGTTATGAGTATCATAACTGCCGCAGAAGTTTTGAAATCCGAGCTCGTAGAGCGAGGATTTTAAAACTTCTAAGGCAGTTATGATTCATAACATCCGTGATTTGTTCAATAGTTTATCGGTTGCTGTATGGTTATGGTTGCCATGTAGGGTAATATTCTTTAACCCTACAGATAAGTTATGATCTAGTTACCAGCTTACTTTTGTATATGTAAACAAAGGCTTAATATCCTGAAACCGATAAAAGTTATAAGTTGTGGCTTTTACAGTTTACAGTGAATGTTTGTCCCGAAAAATGTATTTGAAATTCATAATCGACTTAGTTAATACAGTTTTCACATGCCCGTTTTGATTTGATCAGTAGCATTTTTATTGGTTTACAAAATTAGTCAGCTGTGTATCTGGAGAAAAATCTAATGTATTAACTTTCGGGTCAGATAACCTTCCGGCGTTCAGCCATCGATTCTGCGTGCTTTATATTTAGATTAAAATCTTAATGGCTTTATTGCTTATTTTCCGTAATGCCTTATATTTGCATATGACCGAAGCTGTGGAAGTTAAGGAAAATTCGGATTTTTATAAAGAGGAGCTTCTGCTAAATTAAATCGGTTCGTGGTTTGATAAAAAAAGTAGATGTCTAAACTCTAGCAATGTATTTTAGGTGTTACTTTCTTATTTTACAATTTTGAAAACCATTTCAGTTGAGAATACGAAATGTTGTATTTCTGCATGTAGCAGTAAAACATAAATCATGGTGGAATCAAAGCACTGTTGACAACACTTTACAACTCTGAAACTCTAAAATGAGTATAGATCAGAGAGTTTTTATTTTTAGTTGGAGCACTTGAAACTTAGGGGCTATAACAATAAATTTCCATCAGAATCTTCTTACGGCCAAATTAAGACAGCTCGACTTAAAGATTCACAAGTCAAGTGTTTCCGCGAGTTGGAAAGTTGGAGAAGCTTTGCGTGCGTTCGTTTGTACTGCACGAATCTCTCAATCAGGAAAAGTGTTGCAACTTCGTCCAAACCCAAATTTAGCTGATGTCGAAGTTTCTTTATTCACTTAATTAATTAGAGCAAGTTGGCGCGAGGGTCGAAACTCAAAACGAGAGCATCGATCATATGCACCACTTTCGCTGCCGATGCCCCGATTCTCACCGTTATGCTTTGATATGTGGTGTGATCAAAGGGGACCGTAAATTTGAGTGGTTTTGGGAGTTTCATTGAGTACCAGTCACACCAAAGTTTGTAACAATCCAAAAGAATGGGAATTTCTTTTAGAATATAACTGGAAAATTGGAGAATTGTTTCGAGAAAGTGGGGAAAAGAGAGAAAAATTGTTGGGATAATGAATGACAGAAAATATTAAAATAATTCTATACATATATTTTCTTATAAAGCTGAAGTTTATTACTAAAGAGCAAGATAGCAATTAGACGCAAACCCCAAGCAATTCAGGCCCAAATATTTAGAAATCGGATTCAAATCGTACCAAAAAACGTTGAGGCTACATGAACACAGCAGATGGCTGACCATCTACAGTACAGCAAGTGTTTTTTTTTTCAAAAATAATCAAAGGGTGTTCAGATTACTAGGGGGAGCTAAAGAGTCTTCAAATACAACCGATATGTCCACTAGCTTACGCGAACTCTTAAACTCATAGTTTACGTAGCCAAATTCGCTACCACCTGAAACATACTCTGAAAGGTTTGTTATATAAGTGACTTGCATTAGCCATACATAAAACTAAACCGCTACAATCTAATTACAGGAGCTTCAAAGTATGAGTGTTATCAGAATGTGTGATTGTGAAAAATTCTTGATCGACAAGAATTCGCGTAAAAAATAAGCCGATATAAAATTTAAACAAAAAATTACACTAGCCGAGCACAAAAATATATGTAGTTAAACACTTAGTTTGCAAAATGTATGTTAGTAATTGGTTGACAGGTTAATGAGTAAATAATTACAAGCTCACAGTGACTCCGTAATGCCAAGAACACTAGGATTAATAAAATACCACCACGATAGCCAGAAATTGAGTTTAATAATTGCATAGGCAAAACTGGAGCAACGATTCGAGCAGGAGTCAAGATTAACCGGTGAGTTCAAGCTGCATTCAGCTACAAAAGCTCCCAAATTTACAACGGGGTTCTGGTCAATGGTTCCGGAAGTCAACAACACAACTACGCAGCAGTTCGATTTTGACTCCGGAGGTGGGTGTGGGAGCGGGTAGTTTGCTCTATAATTTGGGGGTAGTTTGTTGTATAATTTGTAACGCGAGTGTCTAGTCACAACAATGCACGAAATAATCAATAAAAACATACCTTAATAGCGCAGAAGCCGGATAAACACAGCTCGATACGCTATGCAGAAGAAAAAACGCGTAACATGTGGGATAGGAAGACAAATCCCATAATCTGTCTTGAATTGCCCAATTTAAATATCCACGAATTTCTCGAGTGGATACATGCGTTCGATGAGAGACGATGGCCAAAAAAGGACGTGTTTTAGAACAAGCGTATACCCGGCACACCTGCAAACATGGGAAACAAAAAAGATAGTTACCCATTTAGCAGGTCTGAAGACGGATCGATAATTTGCTTATAAAAAGCAGTAATTTGGTTGTTCTTCTTGGGTATCAACGTTCTCGAACGAATCTCTACTCGAGGATAATGCTATATCTTCATCTGAACTGCTGCTGGATGGCTTCTTTACACCAAATACTTTACGTTTTGTGGTTTTGGCAAATTTTGGCATTTTGTTAATTTTTTTGGATGTTTCATTTTCAATGTTTTTCTTTTCTGTGGTATCCATCAATATTCTATATCCTCCAGGTTTTGAACCACTTTTTTTTATTTCGTTCTCTTGTTTTGGTTATTAAAGTCGTATTTGTTGAGAGATAATAAATGTTTATCTAGTTCTTTCTGGTGTCATTAAAAATGATTTGTTTGATGATTGCTCCGCTGGTTGTACAGAAGTTCCAAGTTTAGGAGTTGATGATCTATGCTCGGGTTTGGGACGTTCCGTAACAGGGTAACTCAAAAATTCATTTAAAGGAAATGTCCCAGCTACCCGAAATTCGACCATGATATTCTGAGTCGTGAATGCAGATAAATAGGCACGCCCTGTACCCCATCATTCGACAACAGCCACAAGATGTGGTATCAGGGTGTATACTTTCTGGAAAACTGAGAAAACCTGGAAAAGTCAGGGAATTACATTCTAACTCTGGAATCAGGGAAAAGTCAGGGAATTTGCTTCCAGAGCATCATGTAAACGTAGTAAGTACGTTCAAATTGTGCAAAATCAGGATCCGCGCGGGAAGCTTCTTGGCAGCAGGTATACGTACGTTAGACGTACTTGTCTTCGTTTATCTAATATAGCTTGCGTGTTATTCTACTTTCTCGCAAAAATTTACTTTTAGAGTATGTATTTATGTAAAAATGTAAAAAGGGGTCCTAAAGCTGTCCTATTGAGTGGTAGGAGCTTGTGGCTGCTTTGCGGCGGGAAGCTCAAAAGAACAATTCGTGAATGTTCACCGAATGTAGACATTCGATTGACACGTGACTTTTATGGTTGTCTAAAATCATCAGGACTTTGTTATTCAGCGAAGGTTTAGAATGTGTGATAAAAATCCTGAAGGTAATTGTTAACAAATACAGAATTTGGCCAACCACTAATGTGTGCAAAACCAATACTTCCAGGAGGGGGTATCTCCTGGAGCATATTATCTTCTAAGTAGACTCTGGGAAAGACATATGCTGTATGAACTGAGTTCCCTATGGCATTCACATTTCAAATCGTTGTTACGTTAATTCCTCTCTCTCCAGAAGTCACATGTCCAACTTGCCTTGCACCTTTCGTAGCGATCACATTTCCGATGAAGGTGACGAACTAATGTACACTTTGAAACAACCATTTGTCTAACCGATCAGCCATCATTCAATACCAGAGTTACGGCTCTGTCGACGTTGATTTAATCTACTTTTATTCTTTTAACACATTTACTTCTAGGCATCTAAAAAATGATAAAATAAAGTCTTAGTTTCTTTTCGTAAATTGAACCACGTTCTTTACTTTGGGACGTTCCAGGGTACAGTATATTACGCGATACTGTTGTAAGGACTCAAATAAAATCGTTAGGTTAGATTTATATTTGAATACAGCCTACACACTGCCAACTTGTGTGCGTAAGCGGCGGCACCTACATTACAACTTTAAAATACGTACTTTAGGTTCCACATTTTTGGAGTCTCAATCAGTAGTGCTATGAAGTCGATATCACAGATTTACAGTTTTCACCAACAGTCAACTGCCCCCAGAGCCAGTATAATGACTGACTGTTCCAAGGTACGTACATGTTGTCCCAAGGTACAGGACTCTCCCCTACTTTAGGATCAATTGAAGCAGTTTAGGTATCAGGAATAAACAACGCCTTTAAATATTCCGTTTGCGGAGCTTAAAAGGAGAGTTCAGATCAGCTGCGGGGTTCCTTAACGGTACTGGAACCACTATTATTGAATCTGTATTTTGATGATATAGTCACACTTACTATGCCAGAGGCCGTTGCTACGTGGATGACATGATTGCTATCGACAGCCAAGACGGCGAACTTATTAAAAAATAATTCGAAAACGGGGGATACTGGAAAACAAAATGAAGAGATCAGCATTGCAACAAACGACATCGTCATACAAAGTAAAGAAGACATCTTGTATATGGCTAAGATATGTACCTAGTTCATTCCACCCTCGACATTTTTTTCAATCTGTCCACGCACTGATTAAACTACCCCAATCGCGACAATCTGGGAATATCCGCACCAGAAAGGACCTGACCATGAATTACGCAATTTTATTATTCTAATTTGCTTTGCGGCGCGTTGGGCCCACACTTGGCCCGGCAACAGTAATTTAATTAATAAATAAACGTTTCGAGCTTCCTGGAACTTTTTGCGGCCGAGTGAGTGTCCAGGCCTGCCCATCGGTTGGGGCCGCAAAAAACGGGCTTAATAAGGAAAGGACAATACAAGATGAGATGCGGCCAGGATTCAAGATTGCACACGTGCGTGAGGCTATAATAAAGTGTAAACGGCAGGTGGTGCTCGGGCCCCTTGTGCAGCCCATCATTATCTCCGAATTGCGAGGGATGATGACTGTCCGCTATCCGCTCATTTTACACAATGATCAGCACATATCCAAATAAAACCGGCACGCACCTTAGAATTTAGATTCCGTTGGGGCGGCCCAAGAGGGTGGCTAGGAAATACAGTTTCAGGATTAAGATACCTTTGGGTGGAGCTCAAATATTTGTAAAAATCGCCTATTTAAGTAGTTCTGGGCGAGTTAAATTTAGAGTCCCTGTATACAGGGTGAGGCACATAAAGTGTTACAGAGCAATAGCACTCAAACTATTGATCACATCCAAAAATATTTCAGACAAAAGTTTCAGTGTTCGAGAAGGCCGTCATACTGGACCACCCTATTTTTTTATCGGTGGAGGCGCTGAAACTACGTCAAGGTCAACTC
This sequence comes from Agriotes lineatus, assembly GCA_940337035.1. Lineage (NCBI taxonomy): Eukaryota > Metazoa > Arthropoda > Insecta > Coleoptera > Elateridae > Agriotes > Agriotes lineatus. Next base: position 106,760 of record CALNHX010002769.1, on the reverse strand, counting down.
CACTTTTTTAAATGGTACCATGTATTTTTTATTATGACATTATTGCCGATTTGAAGACAAATTCAGCGACCTGAAACACAAGGTCATTCTAGTCACGCAAAGTATGAAAATAGTCAAAAAATCGAAAAATGCAACAGTGCAACAAACACGAGTCAACACGACGGTGCACCACCCCATTATGCTCTGTGTTTAAGACAAGTGATGAATGAGATTTTTGGCGAAAAGTGGATAGGACGAGGCGGTCCTGTAGCTTGGCCACCTCGATCGCCAGATCATCTAACATCAGCAGATTACTTTTTATGGGGTTTTGTCAAAGATCGCGTAATGGCGGTAGCACCTATACCACGCCTGACGACATGAAAGACAGAATACGACGAGCATGTACCGAAATTACACCACAAATGTTAGCTGAAGTTAGACGGTCTTTTCATCAGCGAATTAACAAGTGCTTACAAGTCGAGGGTCATCACTTCGAGCATCTTCTGTAGGTAGAACCAAACCAAGGTTAGTGGATCCTTTGAAAGTGATTATTCCGATATTTTTCGATGTTTTGACTATCTTCATACTTTGCTAACTAGAATGACCTTGTGTTGCAGGTAGCTGAATTTGTCTTAAAATCGGTAATAATGTAATCGAAAAAAAAAATACATAGTTTCATTTAAAAATCTGGAGTTGACCTTGACGTAGCTTCAGCGATTCCACCGATAAAAAAATAGGGTGGTCCAGTATGACGGCCTTCTCCAACACTGAAACTTTTGTCTGAAATATTTTTGGATATGATCAATAGTTTGAGTGCTATTGCTCTGTAACACTTTATGTGCCTCACCCTGTATAGTTAGATAAGAGTTGAGAAAACGAAGGAATTCATTGTGATTGATGGATCACGCGCTTCGTGTATTTGAATGCTCATTGCCTTAGAAAGAGTTTCACATTAATCAAATTTGACAAATTGTTCATTTAAGTAAAACTTGTCACTGCAAATGTAATAATTTGTGTTTTTTACTCAAATATTTGGAGCTGCACTTTTATCTAGGTATCTGAAATGACGGGTTGCTGTATTCTTGGCTGCAAAATCAGATCCGAACTATTAAAAAAATCCTAAAAAGGAAGAGCTAAGAGCAGCATATCAACAATAGTCCATTTTAATGAAAATCGGTGGGAAGCGCGTGAATGGCAGAAGGAACTTAAAAGGTACTGCCGTTACCACTCTATTTTCATATCATATAACCAGACCTGAAAATGAAATTTTCTTCGTTCCTGAAGATTAATTTCTGCTGAACCTTTGTTTAAACCTTGATTTCAAGACAAAAATAGCAAAAAACAGGAATGTGCTACCCAAAGCACGTATGAATTCGTACACCAAGGCAAGGATTGCGTTTTACTTTTAAAATTAATAACCCGCATGCAAACACAATTTAAAAAAGAACAGCGTTATCTTGAGCAAAAAATTATACAATGGAAAGAGTAAAAAAAAAAACGAGAAAGTAACAAGATTTCTAAAACATTTCTACTAAAGACGAGTTCGAAGCTTTAACATGCCAAACCATCGTTTTAGGAAATGTTCAAATACCGGTCATACGAAATATTTAGGTATATATACCGAGTGTCTCAAAAAGAATGGGACACCGATTAGCCATAGATTCCTTACGTCATAATAAATCGATTAAACCTAATATACCTTAGTACAAAGTCCCTCCAGTAAGAAATTATAGGGCCTTCAAGTTCAATTTTTTATTTTTTATTTTTTTTTGTTCGGTGAACTTTTTGTTGAAATTATATTAGAAACCTCTCATATAATTTTTATAGGTACCTAGCTACCTATTAAATGTTTAAAAGTGTTGCATGTGAAACTTATAAAACTTTTATTTTACTTGGTACGAGTTCATCCGATTGACAACAAATGTTTTAAATAATAACAAAACAAACCAAAGAATATACACCTATATTTAATATTCTTTGTAACAAACTTAACTTACATGTAAGCAGAATCAAACAACTTAAATATTCTTTGGCAGAATACAAGTTTATTTCGGGTAGGTACAACCATTGTAAAACTATTGGAATTTTAGAGAGAAAGTTCTTGCAACACTGTTATAGCTCAAGAATGCTAATGACGCATTTACCTGCTGAATGTCACTGATAAGGTAATCACTTTGACGCTAGGAGCTTCCAGCGGCATTTTCGAACAAAAAATGATATATTTAACCAAGTAAATAGTTATGCAACCAAATCACAGCATATACTTTATAGCCCATAAGGTTGTCCTTCTTCCTCTATCTATATTCTTTGACGCTATATATATGTATAGACAACCCATTTAACAGTCGTTACGCGTTACTTCAGAAGGCTAAACATCTTTACTATTTTTACTTTAAGTCAGTGATTCTCAACCAGTGGGGCGCCCCCCTCTCAGGGGGCGAGAGATATCTCGAAGGGGGCGATTAAAAATGAGAAAAGAATGTAAAAAACCTATTTATTGAATAAAAAAGAACCAGAGAACATAAAATAAATTACATTCTAATAATAAAATAAATTGCTACTCCTATATGTAGGTAGGTCAATATGTATTTCAAAACTTATTTTTTGAACAACGGGTAATTTTAACAATTAATAATTAATTCTTCAGTTATTTATAAATAATAATGTTTGCGATACGTTTTCGGAAAGTGTAAAATTATTAAATATTTTGTGTACATGACCTATAACGACAGTTGAGAGCGAGCGTTGCTTCTCTGGTTTAATAAATTTTCGTTTTTTACATTCAGTATTGAGCTTGAGTGACCGACTACGATAACATGTGGTAATTTTAGGCTCCAGAAAGATGAATGACCTTGAACTTTGAAAAAAAATCACTTGTGGCACTGTTCCCCAGACTCCCCCGCAGCAATGCCCATCGATTACTTCTGCGTTACCACATTGTTAATGCCCCCCCCCCCCCCGCACGCGGAGTTCGATTGCTTCATTGAAAGGGGGGTGCGAATAATATTTATATGGAAAAGGGGGGGGCTCAGATACAAAAAGGTTGACAACCACTGCTTTATGCTATTGGTATTATTTTCTCAAGTTTTGAAATCGTCCCTAATCCGGCGCTGGGCAAAGGTATCGATTGAACGGCGAAAATGTAAAATATGAAGCTGTGCATCAATCTGGACTCCGAAATAGCGCTTGATAGTAGGCAAAAAATTAACTGGTTTTGGTCAAATGTCCCTCGAGGGAAGCTGCGGTTTGGTTCGTGTCGACCACGCGCTGCTCCGGTTGTAAATGTAGTTGGTGGGATCCGGCGCTACCTGCGAGATTTATTTATTCTCCGGGAATCGGCGGTTACGCAATGAGACACTTTCTAAATTATCGCATGGGAAAATTGAGCCTGCTCCACTTCAGCTGTACATGGAACTCAAATAAAAATATCCCGTCGTCGATTGAAGTGCATCGACAGATTATATGACATGGAAAATTTTAATAATTCCATAGTTACTTGATCTTTAAACATATGTTGTACAGGTTGTGACAAATCATTTCGATTTCCCCAGAGTAAATGGAGTTGTGTGATGCTAAAAAAGTGCAAGGTGGCTGTTCAAGAAATAAAAATTAGTAGTTTTCTTGCAAAATAAAAATAATATTTTGAAGCGACGTCGCTGTTTGATAAATTAATCTCATAACTGTCAATTGGACATTTTGTCATTCGCGCGTGCTCATATCATAAAGAGAAGAGAATATAACTACTAAAAACAAAAGTATATTGCTCTGCAGATGTCGCCGCACATACAACGTAAATTGTAGGATCCAGTCGCCTTACACTTACAGCAAACGATGGCACTGAAGTGCCAGACTTAAATCAAAACGTCCGACAAAAGAATTTTATTTTAATTTGGCTGCGTTTTGCCATCGTTCGCCCTTAGGGCGCGCCTAATAAAACTTTAGATTCCACTGTCTTGTTGAAATGAATCATAAAGAAGAGCATTCCCGCTGGAAATAAAATTCGGTTATGGCGGCGCAAACGCTCAGCTTTATTTCGATGCAATTTAGATTACCAAGATTTGCACTTTATGTGTGCAGGATATTTTCCAGTTGTTGGGCATCCTCGGAGAAGCATTTTAATAAAGTTTTACTGGCGTAGCCAGGAGACTGCATTGTGAAAGGCTGCACTCGTTTGATGTAAATAGTAAACATACCATTTAAAGAACACTGGATCACATTTTTTTGGAAAAAGATTATATTAAAATTAAAATGACAAAATATCAATTAAAAATTCCATCTAAAGAACCTAAGGGAAGGTATGTTAACCGAATATCTCTAATTAATTACACCTTGATAATATTTTTATACACCCTTGTTTTTCTTCAAAAATCAAGCTACTGTTTTTATTTAAATAAAAATACAGCGACAATTAAAAGAACCGAAAAGCATTCTGGGACCGGAAAGTAAAAATTCCAGTTTGCAATTGCCTCCAGGAAAGATGTTATAGCAGCAGGTTTTAGTTAGATTGCAGTAGTCTAAAAAAGAGTTTCTAGTTCAAAGTCCATCATCCAAAACTTGTATTAAAAATTTGTAATAAAAACACAAAATCTGAATTAAAATGAAAATCGTACGACACTCATTAATGACCAATAGAAAAATTAGTTCACGAGCCGTAACCAAGACAATAAAAAAATTTCTTGGAAATTTTTTGTAGGTAGACCAACTTAACTGTGAGGGTTTGTGGCGTTACGATTTTCTTACCGAATCTGCATTCGAGCATTAATTCATATCCGGAAATTATTTTCGTGCATTCCAACAACGTCCTAATTTGCCCTCGCGTCCCGCTCGGGCAAATTAATACGACGTTGTTAGACCGCACTTAAAAAAATTTCCGGAAAGAATTAATGCTCTTATGAGATTATATGTGAAAATACAATCCGCAATAGAAAAATATAAAGCTTAGCAGATGAAAATCATAAACATGTTATAAAATGGGAAAGAGGGTATCAGATGGTCAAAGATCTTCCTGTGTTTTATATTTGAAAACAGATACGCTTTAAATTGCCCGCCATATATTCTCAGGTGTCTTGTATCCACAAGGGCAGAAAGACTCTCGAACCTTCAACTGGCACTCGGAAAACCGAAAGCATGATGAAAAATCGCATTCATACCACTCATACATAATATATTTAGATCGATTTTTGACAACTACAATAGTTCGATTTCTATTCAACTATTAATTTCGAAAACCCATCCAATAAAAGTAAACTTAACCTGAGTCCTTCAAGTTGCAGATCAAACTCAAGGCTGGACGATGACTTCTGAAATCTTTGAAAAGTCTTCGAAAGCTTTGAACTTCTAATGATGTTAATTTATATATTTTAAATAATTAATTGAATTAGAAAGCAACGTTTAAGCTTTAAACGCTACCAATCTAGACAGTTGAATCCATATTTTTGCAACTGGTAGGCATTCGTAAGTAAATAATAAAAATAAAAACTATAATACAACACGTCGCTCTTAAAACTGAACTTCAATTCCATCCGACGAGCTATTTTACAGCATCTCTGATAACTTTGACCGATATAAAGCAAAAAAGTGTAATTGGAACCTGGACAGTTTCCTGCCTAGCGACTTTCCCAACTTGCAAGAAAAGGGGTAAACTGTGGATACAGCTTATTTTCGCTTTGCTGTCTAAGAAAACTTACCCAAACTCGTTCTGTATTGTAAGAAGTGCAAATGTCACGTATTATAGGTTCTAATTGGGCTGGTTATTCCAACTGTTCTTGTACCTGCGCGTTTTGTCTCCTTATTTGCAGCCGTCTTCTAGAAACAGCCGGGGTAATTGCCTCCCCAAACATTTTTAGTGAGGAAGACTGTAAAATATGGGGACATGGAGAGTGTCCCGCGAGCCCATAAACAAAACAAGTAGTTTGTCTCGTTGCTATCTCGCTAGTCGTAGTTCTCGAAAATGTATTAATGTATAATTTAAATTTCAGAGTAATGCATATTGCTCAAAGTTGAAAGTTGCTTTATTATTAAATATTCAATTAAAAATGTCCTAAATAATTTAAAAAACAAATACGGTGTCCTTTTATATGCTAGGATAAAATACTGAGAGGCCTTTTCACAAAATAAACTAAGACTAACATTTTCTACAAACCTCTTTGGTGGCTGTATCAAATATCTACATCAAACCTGAACGTAAAGATTTCTTTGTACTGTCAGCCTTGCCTAATACTATTAATGCAGAGAGTAAGTTAGGAGTTCTCAACAGTAGTTTCTCAAACAAGAATTGTTTACTTACCCGTAAATGTTATAGACACCATTAAATCCATACGCTATAATAAAACAAAGTTTGGCTTTGTTAATCGAATAAAGAGCTGTATTATATCAAATTTATGCATTCCAACTTTAGTGATACACATTTTCAATGCCACTAACATTTTCTCCATTTTAGCAATTTAACGTGAAGCAAATAAAATTTTTACTTCGAGGATCTTCAGCTCTTTGCCCACAAGTTTTGATAGGATTTTTTAAAATAATAAATAAACTGATAGTTTAATATACCATTGGCGATTAAAGCTCAAATGAATGAAAAAATCGATTTCTGCAACTGGCGTTCCACTAGTTTTGGGGAAAATTAACAAAAAACTTTATTTGATATTACGTCATAGCTTGCAAATATTCAAAACAAGTAGTTCATAAAATAATTGTCATAACTCATAAATAGTAGCAAACCAGATTGTACAGCTTACCTTGGCCCACCTTGTTGAACCATACGCAGTGGTCAAGATGCGAGGTGAAATAGAACTGGAACTGGAAGGGAATAATAAATACAGAAGCAAAACAACTGCTAGTGTCAAACGTCAATAGTATATTTATTTACAACGATCTTAATCTACTAAAGGACATGTTTCTACGTAAGTATTTGGAAGATAAGAATGATTACATAAATAGTAGACGGGTATATAGAAAAATGGTTTCATTAAATAAAAGCACACTGAATCGATTCAGCGAGGTGTAAAAGACGAATTGAAATTAACCCCATTAGACGCTCCAAGAAAGCCATTTCATAATACACGGTACACATCGTATCAAGAAGAAAGCGAGTTCGCATAATCCCCGGATTGTGCACGTGTATCAGTAAAATTACCCGTCTAGTATTCTTACCAAAGAAAAAGGTACATTGTGAAATTAGAAAAACAAAGGCAAATGGCATTCGTAATAGATGATCGTTCACCAGCAGAAAAGTTACAATCAGGTTAAATGCTTACGAAAACTTTAAATTAAAAATTCAAGAACGGCCATAGGCGATTTCACTCGTAACGAGAAGCGTGCGATGCCATTCCATGTGCGTGAAAGGTTGAAATAATTTTAAAATCTAACCTTAATAGCTGCAACCTCTGCTGGAAAATCCAGACAAAATTATCGAGACAGGCAGACGACTGCAGATGTTCCGGCTGTCGGAACGTTACACCAATAATACAATAGGCGAACAGGACAGTAGGCCAAATATAACGGCGAATTTCGAGACCCCTAGAAATATCGAAGCAGGAAGGCAAAATCAAAAGAGCAATGAACCTGGAAACAGGGTTGAAACTAGAATCGACGGCGAAAGCTGAGATCGCTAGATCCTACCTTAAATTGCAGGTGGCCAATATGTTTACTCCGAAATAGTATCACATCCTGAGGTAACCAGATGGGTACAGCAATTCACCAAACCAATAAGACCAAATATGTCCCATATTGTCGACGATTTTTTCGGATAAATCCGCTCACTAAAAGAAAACCTTGAACAAACAGCTAATGACAGCTTCCGAAAATCAAGAATTTTCAATATTTGAAAAGAAAATTTAGTTATAGGCTAGCCACCATCCCAGGCCGCGGCCAAAGAAGGCTTAGAAAACCCACTTCGTGCAGCAAGAACAGGCAGCCTATATTAAGAGGAAACAGAAGCAGAAATGGAGCCCGAAAAAATATCCTCACCCTGGAATCGCGTAAGCGAAGTTTGCGAAAGAAAATAATGTCAGCTAGTGACTAAAGACATTTAGACAGCCTGCAATACACAACAACTTTCGATGTTGCCAGACCCACAGCAACAGCGGGCAGAAATTCGATGTAACATTTTCGGGCTACTACACATATTACTGTGGCAGAAGAGAACAAATTCGGGAAGTACGTACTGAAATTGTATCTGGTTTGGAATTATAAAAAGTATAAACGATATTGTTAAAAGCAAGCATATAAGCAATTGAATAGCAGCACCTTGAATTACTAAACAAAATATGGAGATTCCTATTCGTAGTTTTACATTAGCTTAAATTTTAATTAGTTTGTAATAAATTAGGGCAATGCATTTTAGCATTATGAAGACGATTAGCCTAATTTTCTCAATGGTCTTAAATAGTAGTTTTATTCATAGTGAAATCTGTAACTTTTTTATAGTTTTACATAACTTTTTATATATGCTATAATCCAACGCATGAAGAAAATATTTCCGTGTCAATTAGAAATGAACATTGAGTAATGAGTAAAATCATCGACCAGATTATGTATGTACATTTCCACAAAAATGTGCATTGATGGTAACTTTCAAAATCCAGTATAAAAGTTTATAACGCCACATAAATGCTTGTAATTGATAAGTGAATTGCTTATAAACACTGCACCCTTGACGGAAGACAGTATACAGTTCTTTGTACAAAGATGGTACTATCAAAAGGACCGTTTTAATTTTTGTTTAGTACAGAAGCGTGTACAGGTTCCTATTCCAATGTCAACTTTAAATCTGATTTAGATCTGATTTAGCCGAGTAAAATGGAGTATCCACGGAGAAGATCTAATTAATATTACTTTTTAATAAGCGACACTTCAAACTGTCGTGAAAAATTGTTTTTCGTCTTTGAAATTACAATTATGGGTAAGTTTTTGCTATTACCAGTTACTAATACTACTACTACTAATAGTAACAAAGGTTTGTCATTATTTTATGCACTACACGACATCTAACCACTTCAAGAAAATGTCTCCGGATCTTAATAGTGAAGTTGATCATACTAATTCAATAGTCTACGTTTTTTATAAAAATAACTAAGTAAATTTAGTTCAGCATCCACAAATCCCGAAGAAGGCGTTCACTGTATTGGTATCCTCTGTCAGTAGATTTTATATGTTAACACTGTATGCAGTGCGAATAAAATGCTACATTCACTACTTGGCATTAGAAATTATTATCTCGAAAGAATTTAATAGCGTTATCGCCTTATTGGCATATCTGTGCAAGTCGATCATTGGTAACCGAATTACTTACCCTTTTTGAAAGAATTGAAAATATAACAGTTATGTTGTATTCCCGGATTAATCTAGTGTTACTTATGACCTTTTGAATTAAGAATTTTTCATGGAAAACGTCCTAACATGAAGTTTTGCGTCAAGCATTAAGAAATCTTGAGCAACACAAAATACGATTCTCGGCGGTGATCGTTAAATAGAAATAAACGTAGGCGTATATGAAATTTACATTAGAAGTTTTAAGTTTGGTGCTATTTTGTGTATATCGATAAATAAGTTCATGAATTTGTTTTAGTATATATTGCTTCGTTGTGTACATAGCCCTAGCAAGTGAACCAACGCAACAAAACCCCTATATTAAAAATCGAGCAAAATTCCTTATTTTATCCTTATATTTCCATCTCGACTAAGGTTAATCTGAGTGAACGATAAAAAGCAGCGCGGCATTTGACTTTTTTGTAACTTCTTAGTCTTATGAAATCTTTAGTGAGCAATTTGAAAAAATATCGAAAATCATGATATTGCATTAATTCTAATTGTAAATTACAGTTTAATTAAGAGTACATTATGCTCGAGCATTATTATTTTCTATTCACAGAGTGGTTGTAATCTTTTCAGTATAATTATGGTCGGAAGACCGAATTTTGCAACATAAGTCTTCCACGATAACCCCAAATAAAAAACTTCATAGAAATACTATTTGGCTCTACCCCCAGGCTCATTGTATTTGGTCTGATTAAATGTTTATCATTTGTTACAGTGTTGAAATCATTGAGATGCAGTCAGGAAATGTTTCGAGTTTCCTGCAGTTCCTAAGTGCATATTTGATTGCATACTCATTTTTCATATTTGGGATGTTTTGGAAAAACCTTGAATTTTAGGGGATTATAATAAACTTTCAAAATATATTGCGAGTATGATTTCCGGCGGCCATTCTTATGGCAGTGATTTTGTGAGATTGTTCCTTCTGGGCTGGATATGTAATATGGAATTTTCACTACATGTGTATAATATAATTCCAAAGTTATTGTACATCCTGTTGATCAGCCTTAGGAAATTCGCTAGAATGAAGCCAGTTTTACTGAGATAATAATTTATTTATGCAAGATCACTTACGTATGGCCATCTTCCAGCTTTGGTATGTTCTTTGTGTTCCGTTTGAACACCGATTGCGATATTGTGTCATTTTAGGCCTTTTTCATTTTATTCGTGCCATATTCTGCATGTGCTGCCCCTTCGGCTTTGATGTCGCTTGCTAAAACAGCGGGAGGACCCCCTCAATTCATGTGGCTACTTCCGAAGTTTGGACCACAAGGTCTTTCCCCAGTGTGACAGCTGGAGAAAATCCTGCCACATCTAATTTTGCATGTGTTTTGGACAGCATCCTGTATAGCTGCTCTGACGACGCCGCTGTGCCCTGCTATGAATTATCAGGTATCTTCTGCGTGTATCGCTAGCAATTTAGTCATCTGATTTATCAAAACGGAAAATACAGTTAGTGCTGTTGCTGTGAAACAGTAAGCGTTTTGCCTACCGTTTATGCTGCGAAATTCCTAGCCGATGGTGCCCAGAAATTAAGAAATATGTAACTGTGTATTCACCTTGTGCATTTAGTTATGCGAAATAGTTAGTTTCACTTTATATGTATTTATTATTTCCTATATTGGCTACTCTGTTAGCATTTTGGTCGCGTTCAACATCCTCAACGTTTTAAAATTTAATGCTTTCCAGGCGAGGATCTCCGGAGCCTAAACATTAAAAGCAACTCCTTTTTAACGCTGAAAATAGACAGTTAAGTGTGTAATATCCTAGGCGTATGGTACCATTCGCAAAGACTACGTGTTTAAAAATTAATTGATCGTTGTAGCGATTTGATGAGAATTCCCGTTTATCGATATCGCAGTACTCGATTTTTAAGTCACTATACACTTATAGTTGAGATACGTGTACTCGAGCAAATTGCGAGTTAAAATCGTCGAGTTTTGTTTTTCAATTAAAATTTATTAAGATTAAAACCTTGTACATTATATAAGTAAAACTAAATTAAATCGACTATGCCAATTACAAACAAATATTCTATCATAGATTTTTTTGCTTTCTTCGAGTATGGTGCAGTTTGTATGTGTACATACTGTAAATAAACAATTAAGTTATTTCAAGCTATGGTGTTTCCTGTATTTTATTATTTTTATGAAACAGCTTAGTGGTTTAGGAACTTACACGAACACGTGTAGGTTTTCTGGTTTGGACCGTCTCGAACCAGTGGCGCTTCCGGACAAACCCCCCATTCCTGTTCAGGAACTAGCTGGCGAAAATTTGCTACACTACGAGACAATTCCTGAACCGCATGTTGTAAATTATTTAATTTTTATATACATGTTTATATACATGTACAGAAAATTTCCCGTGTAGCACATTATCTACAATTATTATGCAATATCGAGTTACCATTTTGAGTAAACTACCATCATCATAGCATCAGCTAACTTCATTGATTAATAACCAGAAACCCGAGCTTCAACCAGGCAGATGCCCTAAATGTACCCCTATGGTCCTTTATTATCTAGCAAAACTAAACACTGTAATGTATTATCACGCTCGAATTGCAAGCCGCGTTAAAACCTCGTAACTAATTAGAGAAATGAGATAATTATGCGCTAACTACACGTCGCGCTTACTAAAATTGAAGTTAGCCTTGTTGCAGTTACAATGTTCTCATTTTTACGAGCACAAAGGCATTACAGCTGGAAATCCGAGCATGCCTGAAAGGGTCGCGGTTTTCATGTTTGTTCCCGGCCAAACGTAAACGCAACCTTATAATAATAAAAAGCTGAATTAGAGGAATCTTGAGGGGAGCATGAATGGTGCGTTTGAAGTACAAATCAAATTAAAACTCGCTCTACGAGGGCATAAAGCGGAACGAGACGTTTACTAATTTTTCCCAGCCCAATTTCTTGCTCGATTAAAAGAAAAAATTGCGGCCTGGAGTAATTGATTTCGCTTATTCGGCCGAAACCGTTAGCGAGTCGCCTGACGTTTTTTCTTGTTGCAGCGGCGGCAAATTCATAAGCACCGGCGAAAAGATACGGCTGCCCGATGACGTCACAATGGGGTACATCATCGGTAAGTGCATGTAATTGAGGAAACGCCAATTGGATTAAATGGACCAATTGCTAGAATAACAGGAGATTAACTAACACCTACTTTGTCGTTTGCAGAGCATTTGCTGAAGAAGCCTTTGACCGTCGTCGACCAATTTCATTCGCACTTGGAGCCCATGAAGTTCATTCGCAGGGAGCTCCTCGGCGACCAGGTAAGCCCAAATTAAGTTTAATTCGCTACCCCTACTTCCGCAATCACCTAAAGCGCCCCTTACTTCTTAATTGAACTGGCAATTAGGCAACGATCAGTGACGCGTTTGCTTTAAAGCAGCAAGTAGCTGCTACACATTTTTTTAAAATTATTTCAGAAGCGTTGTAAGATAATTTTTTAGTGTTAATATAATTTTTATAATACTACTTACTGAGCTGTGCTATTGACGCCGGTCAAATGGTCTCTATAGTTAAAAATTGCCCGCGGCCGGCACTCAGATGAGTGACCGACCGATAGGGGTCTCCAACGTGTTGAAAATCATAGTGCACCGTCCTGAAAAGGTACTCCATAACAAGTAGTACATATTTTTGTAGCATGATTTCAAAACTCATAAAAAAGCGAATACACTTAGCACAGAACATTAACTTATAGTATGTACGCTGACACTGTAATATTTGAAATAAAGAAGTAGTGAAAATTCTTGAAAAGAAGGAAAGCAATGGAGTATAACCGAAATACTAACGAATGAAATTATGTATATATACTTATTTGATTGGTTTGCTATAGCGTTTGCAAGCTATGAAGTATCGTATGTAGAGGAACAAGGACAGTAGAAAATTAAAGAAATCCTGTCTCTATAATTAATAAAAGGAACTAATAACTAACTCAAACATACACCAATCGGTATCGATATTGGTAACTATACAGTATAGAATTACATAATTTTGTTAGATTAACTTGGTGTAAAATGAACCTAACAAAACGATATGTCCAATCTCTACATCGAAATCTGATTATAAGAGACCAGCCCAAAACAGAAGCCCGAGAAGGGCCACGGCGCATTAATGTAGTGTTTACTTAAAAGTTGCGAGTAACGAATGCTTATTAGGGTGGTCTGCGAGTTACCGTGACAAATTCCACTGAATAATAGGAAGTACTCAAGGTGCGATGTAAGCTAGGCTGTAAATAGATATCGAACACTCAAGAAAACAACAGCAGCTAGTGGAAATATTAAGAAAGGAACTATTACATAATATTCCATGCATGACATACGGGACTTATGCAAGCAAAAGAACAGTTTGAGTAAGTAAAAGCGCTTAGAATCGTCTCAGCGAAGTATGAATATGAAAACCTAATCGAAATGTGCACCAACTGGCACTCAAAAATAAGTTAATTAATAACATGATGTAAGTATCGAGTCGCACGACGAGGCCTCTCCAAATGCACACATATTGGATATGGTACTGTTGATTGCATTTAAACAAATAAGTTCTTCGCACTATCGCCGAACAGCATGCTTATATATATATATATATATATATATATATATATATAACAGCATAAATTCAGAACAGATGATGGAACAGCAACGGGCGGCTACTTCAACGCTTGCAAATTTGACGAATCTTGGGATTACTCGGACAAAGAACGAAGAAGGAAAGAAACATAAAGGCTTGTGATGGCAGGAGGCCAACATGTGCTTTACTTCCAATCCTAATTTAATCCTGATTTAATCAGACGGGGCAGCAATTCATCAAATCTAAAAAACCCAGATTTGCATCAGATTATCCACAATTTTTAGAAATAAATTCCCTAATAAGGCGTCATCAAAAGAAACCTATGCCTTACAGCTTCGGAAATAATATTGGAACTCCAAAAATTTCCCAAAAGGAAATGTGAAATGGATATAGCTATACACAAATATTTCAAAAGGGAATGTCAATTGGAAATATAAAAAGCTGGTGTGCACACAACTTCCTTTTACAGTGATCTTATAATTATCCAAAAACATGATTAATAATTTTTAAGCATTTTTCAAAAATTTTCAAAAATTACAAGTTCCACAGAAACCATACAAAATAGAGTGTTAGTTGAAAAGACACATTCTCTCAAAAATTTTAAGCCGAATTCAAAATGTAATAATATACCGGGTGTTCTATTTAAAATAGGTGTTAATAAAAACCCCCATTGGAGAGGTATTCAACTGGAACATCACCTATCTCTATCAGCACACATTAAAAATGTAACGTTTAAAAAAAAATTATTAGAGTCGTACTCACACACACATACACGCGCACCCAGACGCACACACGCACGCACGCACGCACACACACACACACACACACACACACACACACACCTATACAGGTATTACCATTCTTGCGGCATCACCATCCTGTGCATCGATTGTGACCACAACGATCTCTCCATACGCAATAGAAGCACATATCCATGACGTGAAGGTCAATTCAACTAGATTTCGTTTACACTCCGTGAGAGCGGAGATATTATGTATCATCGATTGTGACATCTCTATGTCATACTAATAGCTCTACACCAGCAATGTGTGAACTGAGGTCAGAGTATTGGACCACAAAGAAATTGTGCGAGTGTTAATTCATACCTAGAGCACAGATATTGTGACCTCCATTGCACAATAATAGTTCTACCACAAATGTGTGTAAACTGACGTCTCAATATTGGAGCACAAGGCAAGTGTGCGAATGTAAATTAATATGTACCTAAAGCAACCCATATTGTGGCTTCTAGGTTACAAATACCAATAGGTGACCATGAAACATGTATCAAAATAAAATATGATATTGTATGTAACATGGACTGGTAATTTTTCTTATTCTTTGATTTTTGTCATTTTGACAATAAAAAAAGCATTTATAAATTATAAATGTAGGGCCAAATACTTGGTTGAAATTAATCTAAATGCATGTAATTTTATATGAAAAAAGTTTTAAAGATATCAAAGATTACATTTTGGTGATCTTTTAGAAAGACCAGAAGAGTCAACATTCTTTGTTTGTAAATAACCTTTTTCAAATGGCACCGTGGTGCAACATCGGACACCTAACTTTTTAAAATGAATCAATACCGTATTCAAAACTGTAACTTGCAAAATTGATTTGTTTACTTTTGCTTATAAATTTCATTAACCTTATAAATGTGTTAAACCAAATGAAAGAAATACATGATTAAAAAACATATATGTGACTTGAGACACGTGGCATTTCTCAATAGTTTACTACTTTTCATTGGTTTCATTTGATTTCATACATTTGCCAGGCCGATGAGGTAGGGTATTTGAAAAGATAATAAAAAATCTGTAAAACGCTTTACACCGAATTTTCCTCGCAAGTTGAAGTTTTGAAATTAATTATGTTCGAAACACCAAACGAAAACAATTCTGGTCTTATTTTTGAACTAAAGGAAAAATAGTTGTTTAGGTGGTCACCCTGTATATGTTGGGTCCTAAATGTACTTATTTTGATTAAGGGTAAAGTGCGAAGCTGGAAAATATTACTACTTTACTCTAATCAGTAGCTCTGTTGTTAAAGTAGAAAAACAATATTTAATTTTTTACGTGTTCACCACACTACATTTTTTGTGTTATTTCATCAAATGTAATAGTAGCTCTATCGTTAAAGTGGAAAAACAAAATTTATTCTTTACGGTATTTGTGGTATCCAAAATACGTATATCTTCGTCAAAGGTAATCCTCTAAGCTATACAGGGTGTCCCAAAATTGCTGGGACATAGAGCTACTACGTATTGTAGAGGCCAAAATAAGACGATTGGACCCAATTTATATACATACCAAAATGCACCGATTGTCCGCGAGAAGAGTTCAAAGTTTGCTGAAAAAATCACATTTTTGTACGCTGTTCAGAAATGCGTGAAACAAATTTAATGACATTTGGCAAAAATGCATTTTAGAGGATTACTTTCAGTAATTAAAGAAACCCGAAGAAAATTGTAGAAGGGTTAGAACCACCCTCACCCCCTGGTATTTTTTTCAAAATTTTCTTAGGAGTGGTAATACGGTTGTAAGACTTTTTTAACGGGAAGGCTTAAAGATCATACTCATTTTTTGACTCTTGTAAAACTCGGTATTTCGCATAGTTTCGAAGTAAAAAAGTGTTGGCTGAAACACTGATAACCGATATTCTCAGTACACGTTTAATTGTAGTACAAAATTTGGTTGGCCGTGGATACAAAAGCAATACAAAATTCATGATTTTATCCGGAAACAAATTCATACTCGTCCCAGTTTACTGTTGATAGTACACGTTTCAATAATTTGTTGACTTTTAGTTGCTTTTGTATTGTTTTCTTTGTCGCGATCACCGTTATTGCTTTAATTGCTATTGCAGTTGTTGTTGCTGCTACTTTATCAGCTATCAAATATGGATTTCCTTTTTAATGAACAGACCGACATGCTATTAGTTCTTGGATACTGTCAAGGTAACTGCCGCGAAAGTGTTCGCGTGTATCAAGAGAGGTATCCAAACCGGAGAATTCCAAATCACAGAACTTTTGCCCGAATCAAAAGACGTATTCGAGAAACAGGAAGGTTGAAGCCAGTCAGAATTAACGCTGGAAGACCTCGCCAAGCCTGAACACCCATTGCGGAAGAAGCTGTTCTTTACTAGTAGCAGAAAATTGCAACGAGAGACCGAGATTCCAAAAAGCACTGTCAGTCGGATCTTTAGCGAACCATTAATTCTTCCATTCCACATTCAGCCAGTGCAAGAATTATTGCCACGTGACCACGGATCACGTTTAAATTTTTCACAAATTTTTCGGGAGTGCAAAGTAGTCGACAACAGATTCCACACTAATATCTTGTTTACTGATGAGACGAACCTACACAATGGCCATCTTTATGCAGATGAAAATCCACATGCTATTAAAGGTATACTTTATCAACGAGAATTTAAAATTAATGTCTGGGTCGGAATTATTGACAATTTTATGATTGGGCCGTTCCGATTGCCTGATCGTATGGATGGCGCTAGTAACCTTCGTTTTCTTCAAGAAATTTTGTCAAAATTAGTAGAAGACTTGCCCCTTAATTTGCGTAGAGACATGTTCTTTATGCACGACGGTGCACCACCTCATTTCGCACGTGTCGTAAGAGAATATCTTAATGAAAAATTTGCTGTTAGAGGATTGGTAGGGGACAAGAAGCACTCATTCAATGGCCTCCGCGGTCTCCAGATTTAAATCCTTGCGACTTCTTCATCTGGGAGGCGTTAACAACACAAGCGTACGATGTTCAAATTAATAATTCCGAACAGCTGTGGAGCAGAATTCAAAATGCTGTAAACGCACTACGAGAAAACGACGATGTTTTAAGAAGGGTGCATTTAAATTTTTTACGTCGAATTTACCTCTGGATTAATGAAGGTGGAGGTCACATTGAGCACTTGTTGTATAAAAAGTTTTGTCTTTGTGTCCACCACCGCCAACTAACTTTTGTATTACAATTTTATTAAACTTGTACTGATAATATCGGTTATCAGTTTTTGAGAAAACATTTTTTTTCTTCGAAACTATGCGAAATACTGAGTTTTTACAAGAATAAAAAAATGAATATAATGAGTAACCCTTCCCGTTAAAATGGTCTTAGAACCGTATTACCACCACTAAAAAAATTTTGAAAAAAATTACCAGGGGGTGAGGATGGTTTTAACCCTTCTACAATTTTCTTTGGGTTTCTTTGATTACTGAAAGTAGGGTAATCCTCTAAAATGCACTTTCGCCGAATTTCATTAAATTTGGTTCACGCATTTCTGAACAGAGTACAAAAATGTGATTTTTTAAGTAAACTTTGAACTCTGCTCACAGACAAACGGTGCATTTTGGTATATACAGTGTGTCCCCGGATAGGTGAAACGACTCTTGTGAAAGGTAAAAAATTTTCGATTTAAATTTTCATTTTTTTGGGTTCATCCATGCTTGGTTAAAGGCGAATTTCTAACATAATTTCAGTTTTGAAAAATCAAGTATGCCTTGGAAATTTTCAAATAACCTATTCTTCTGTAGAGTAAAGTGCCTTTTATGTGACAAATACGACGAAGAGTTATTAATAAAAGTTGTTTAGAATCAACATCTACGCCCCTATACCAAATTTCAAAATCCTCGGCCAACTGTACTATACATATATAAATTGGGTGCTATCGTCTTATTTTAACCTCTACAATACGTGGTAGCTCTATGTCCCATCAATTTTGAGACACCCTGTATGCAAAATATTACTTCAATCAAAGCAAAAATAGGCACAATTGATTTTTTAACGTGCTCACGCTGTATATATTTGACCGGAATTGTAACATCCACCCCCGCTTATAGGGGTTGTACTATTTATTTACCACGGGTTAGCTCATTATCGGAGATAGGGTTCGATCGCAAGCTCAGATATACCATAAACAAGCAAAACACACTAACGGAGTATCCTGTATGACATTTATTATGTTTATCTATGATACATTAGTAAATTGTTCGTGTAATTAATTAAACGAGATGTAAATTACTCAAAATTAGTTATCGTATAAAAACGCGGCTTTCTGGTTGTAGCGGGCGGATTCTGCGGACGGAAGCAACTTCCTGGTTGTAGCGGGCGTGACCTCGGGGACGCAATTCGCTTGAAGACGTCGTGATCGGCCGGACTGCAACTTCGTAGCTCTTCGGGACGAGCTGCGCGCTGAATGCAATACCGGGCAGCCTGTCAAATTTCGCCGAACTGCAGATTCGGGTTTCTGTAAACAAATAACAATTAAAACTGCTAATGCGGGTTTTCACCCTATACGTGTAACTATAGTTCGGTGGTGAAATACTCCGCGGAATTCGCCGCACGACGGGACTTCGTTTGAGGAACGAAGCTCCGGCTCGGCGTGACTTTTGAGGTTATCAATCCTCGACACCTGCAGGAGAGCTCTTTGGCGACGCTATCAGTGCGGTCCGCAGAGTTCCCAAGCAAGTCGGCCGCTACAACCAGAAAGCCGCGTTTTTATACGATAACTAATTTTGAGTAATTTACATCTCGTTTAATTAATTACACGAACAATTTACTAATGTATCATAGATAAACATAATAAATGTCATACAGGATACTCCGTTAGTGTGTTTTGCTTGTTTATGGTATATCTGAGCTTGCGATCGAACCCTATCTCCGATAATGAGCTAACCCGTGGTAAATAAATAGTACAACCCCTATAAGCGGGGGTGGATATTACATGGCGCCCGAGCAGGGACGCGAACTCGGATATATGTACATAGATTGGCAAACACACACCTGCAGCTCCAGATGGCGCCCGAGCCCGGTAAACTCTGAAAATACCGAACCAGTAAATTTTGTTGTAATTTGAATAATGCACAAAACCTGTTTTAGCCTAGCCGTCCAGGGGAATCTACCAGAGCCCAGAAACCGAGATGTTCCAGTCTAGAATTCCCAGATACCCGTCCAGGTCCTGTCCGTTCCAGATAAGATCTTTCCGAGATCCCGTCCAGTCCAGAAAATCCTTCTCCTACCCTCCGGGGCCAGCAGCTTCACTGCTGGTACGGGATTTTGCGTCCCCGAGGTACCTTAGCTAATTTGCCGACAATACTACGGACCGCCCGCGTAGTACCGTCTTCTGCAATGCCAGAAGAATTCCAGAAGTCCGTAATCCGCAGCCCGTCCGTGAAATGCCAGATGAAGACAATCCTGATGTCTCGTCCGCCGGAATATCTGCAGGTACCCGTGTAAGCACCTGGTGCGCCTGTAAATGAATGAATGTAAATATACATGATTGCCGAATGCGAGTTTAAATGCCGCCCTAGTTAGTGAGAATGCTAGAATGCCAGAATGTTTGCTAGTGCTATCCCGAATGTCATTCTTCCTTTTGGAGCGTGCTCTCTGCCACCGTAAAACCGGATAATGACAGGAGATCGTAGACGAATAGTCGAAGCTCGAAGGAGAGAATGTGTTTTCCGTACCAGAATACCGTCCAGAGAGCGTATTTTAGAATGCGTCCCAGAGCGATCCTGCGCACCGTTTTTTTTGAAATTGTATGCTGGTCTCCGCAGCCTCTACAATTTCCCGAGTAATTGTGTGAGAATGTATGAGTATAGGTTATCCTGAAACCTAGATGTTTCACACGCTGAGAGAATCCCGGAATACTTGAAGGTCGAAACCGCGACTGTACCGGCTCCAGTATTTAAATGTTGAAAGTTTGAACGTTGGCCGAATTGCAAACTGAAACCGCAGTTTTGCAACCGCCTGCAACATAAGTTTGTGTGCACTCCTTGAACGCAGCATTTCGCCCCAGTGCCTGTAAGAAGCGCGCGTTCACTCCGTCGAGTGCACATTTTTGTGCAATAGAATGCACCCCGTGAAATGGCATCCAGGCCATTACCAGAAATATTTTTGTGCAATAGAATGCACCCCGTGAAATGGCATCCAGGCCATTACCAGAAATATTTTTGTGCAATAGAATGCACCCCATGAACTGGCACCCAGGCCATTACTAGGAAAACATTATTCCTGAATGAATGATATCCTGTAGGACCTGTAGGTCGAAACCGCGACGCCGCCGTGTCCTGAAGAGTGCATCTGCATCGCATATGTATGTTCCTCCGCCGACAGAATATAGGTTGAAACCGCAACCTCTGTATTCGACTAGGCCAGAATTTAGAGTACAAATTGTACTCATCCTGTATATAGTTTCGAAAGAAACACCCGTTAAAATTGTACTCATCCTGTATATAGTTTCGAAAGAAACACCCGTTAAAATTGTACTCATCCTGTATATAGTTTCGAAAGAAACACCCGTTAAAATTGTACTCATCCTGTATATAGTTTCTAAAGATTACAATTTTACTCAGCCTGTATATAGTTCCCGATTATCCCCCAGTTTGAATGTTTTCTGTGTCCGGTCTCAATAATCACGAGATCTCCAGGTGATCTCTGCATTGTTTTGAGAACCCCCTTGAAGGAGGTGCCCACCGAATTCCCGTTTCCTCCGAAGGGACCGGCATATGTAACGCTAGCTCCCGTTTGAATCCGATTAATTCAATATTAAATAATATTTGCTGATTTAAACGTCGCCGACCTCTAGCGTTATCAAGAACCCGGCGTGTCCCAGCAAGATAAGATAGCGCAGCCCGTGAAAACAGCGTAAACAAAGGTATGACGCGCGCCGTTTCTCCCCACCTATCAGCATTTCAAAGCATATAAAAGGGCTTGCAGAAGAGATTCCCGAGAGATTTCCCAGAGATACCTAACACTCCTCCAGCAAACACCTAGTCCCCGGTCCTTCATCCTGCCCTGTCCAGAGAGTCCCTCCACCAAGCCGTCCTGAGACTGAGTTTAATTCAGTGGTTCTTTGCGAACGCCTGGAACGCCAGCTAATTAATCCTGAAAATCCCCGACAGCTGAGTTTAATTCAGTGGTTCTTTGCGAACGCCTGGAACGCCAGCTAATTAATCCTGAAAATCCCCGACAGCTGAGTTTAATTCAGTGGTTCTTTACGAACGCCTGGAACGCCAGCTAATTAATCCTGAAAATCCCCGACAGCTGAGTTTAATTCAGTGGTTCTTTACGAACGCCTGGAACGCCAGCTAATTAATCCTGAAAATCCCTGACAGCTGAGTTTAATTCAGTGGTTCTTTGTGAACGCCTGGAACGCCAGCTAATTAATCCTGGAACGCCCGCTAATTAATCCTGAAAATCTCCTACGCCGAAACCCGCTGGTCAAATAGCAATTAACGTAATGTCAAAATCCCAGTTCCCTTGTATTTTAAATTCACCGCCGTGCCATTCAAGCAGAATTAAAAGCTTCAAGCTACCTAATTAGAATTTACCTGAATTAACCCCTGAGAATTGTAGCGGCCGACTTGCTTGGGAACTCTGCGGACCGCACTGATAGCGTCGCCAAAGAGCTCTCCTGCAGGTGTCGAGGATTGATAACCTCAAAAGTCACGCCGAGCCGGAGTTTCGTTCCTCAAACGAAGTCCCGTCGTGCGGCGAATTCCGCGGAGTATTTCACCACCGAACTATAGTTACACGTATAGGGTGAAAACCCGCATTAGCAGTTTTAATTGTTATTTGTTTACAGAAACCCGAATCTGCAGTTCGGCGAAATTTGACAGGCTGCCCGGTATTGCATTCAGCGCGCAGCTCGTCCCGAAGAGCTACGAAGTTGCAGTCCGGCCGATCACGACGTCTTCAAGCGAATTGCGTCCCGGAGGTCACGCCCGCTACAACCAGGAAGCTGCTTCCGTCCGTAGAATCCGCCCGCGACAACCAGAAAGCCGCGTTTATATACTATCGTTTCAATTTGAGCAATTTACGTCTCGTTTAATTAATTACACAACAATTTACTAGTGTATCATAGATAAACATAATAAATGTTATACAGGATACTCCGTTAGTGTGTTTTGCTTATTTATGGTATATCTGAGCTAGCGATCGAACCCTATCTCCGAAATATGAGCTAACCCGTGGTAGATAAATAGTACAACCCCTACTAAGCGGGGCGATTATTACAGAATCATATTTGGATTCGAGCCTGGTAGACATGTAATATGCATGCAAAATCTCATCTTCCTCCAAGAAATAGTTTTTGAGCTCGAGTGGCAATAGACAGGCAGACCGACAGAATTGAGAACACATGTTTTTTGTCATCGAAAGACCCCGAAACATAAAGATCTGTAAAAATCTCGGAGGATGATATTTTCACAATTACAATGGGTACTCTCTTCGCTTGAAGCGAAAGAAGTAAAAATTACAATTTCGCAAATTACAGTTTTAAGTAAACCTTGTGTAATTGACAGTGTTTGAATGCTTTAAAACGCTGTTTTAAATGGTAAGGTGTCCCACCATTATTTCACTTTTAAAAAAGCATGTTGGAGCCTTTCTAAACAAAATAAACGTTTAATATCTGAAAACCATGTCTTAAGGAACGATGATATTCCTTTAGATTTATTCTAACCAAGTTATAACATGGAAAATTTGTATACAGTGAATTTATTTTAATGGTTAACATAGCAGTTTCGTTTCTATGCCAGCATTTAATCATATAGGTCACTTCCATAGTTACCAATGAAATCAATAGATTAGAGCGTTTATTTTACGAGTTAATATACGAATTTGAATTAGGCACTTGCTAATAAGAAACTTTAATTTTGTTACCGGAATGTAGGTATGTAACTAAAAAGTAGATACATAGGAACAACGTGTATGTTGTATCGTTTCTTCAGTGGTATACATTAGGATAACTTAATTGTCTTTTTGACAAGTAATAATTCCTATGTTAACTCGTAAAATACACACTCTAATCTATTGGTCCTATTTGTAACTATGGAAATGACCTGTATGATTAAATGGTGGCATAGAACGAAACGCTTATGTTAACTATTAAAATAAATTCCCAGTATAAATTTTTTTTGAGGTATACCTTTTCATGTCTAAATGAGAAAAGTTAGTATAACGAATTTAATATAAAATCCAAAAATATAATAATATAGAGGGTGCTTCACTTAAAATAAGGAAGTGGAGGTAATTTCCCACTTCAAATAATTCAAATTACCAGTATATTCCACAAACTAAATTTTCACTTATAATACCATGAATAGTCAAAGTTATGTCGACTATTTTTGCGGTGGTATCACGAATGTCCATTGCGCTTTGGTACGATTAGGACGAGTGCGATAGCACGAGTCCTAATCCCAAGCGCAATGGACATGAGTAGTGATACCACCGCAAAAATAGTCTACTTAACTTTGACTAAGAATGGTATTCGAGGGACTATTTAATGAACCAAACTACTTTTTCAAATTAGTTTTCAGTAAATTTAGCAACAAACTACGCAATTTCTATAGTAACAGAACACTAATACTGACTTTTTCTAATAAAAATTGCATTTGTTAAAAATAGTCACTTGAATACCTTCTAGGAAGATATATCCACTGATATTTTTTTGATTGGTCATGAAACGTCAGAATTCTGGATTTTCATTGGTTACTTTTTGACAGATGACAGGTGAATTGAATAGTCAAGGGTAATACCACAAGTAGGGGATATATTTTGACAAATATTTTGCCGTTTCCATGTAAATTATTTCGATTAAATTTCACGAAACAAAATCATATCAAAAATGTCACGAGCCGAAGGCGAGTGACATTTAAGTGTGATTTTGTTGAGTGAAATTTGCAATAATTTCTATGGAAATGGCAAAATATTTTAAAAAAATATATCCACTTCGAGTGGTATTTGGGACGACTATTTAACAATATTAATACATAACGATTAACTTTATTGAAAAATAATCCAACAATTAATATTCATCCTCATAAATTCAGCAGAATAATCCAAAACACAACATTTTAAAATTTTGAACGCAAGCCAAACTTTGTTCACACAGTTTGTTGGTGTTTAGTTTTACGTAACCTAGCGATATCGCTAAGGACAGAACATCGTTGCTAAGCGATATTTCCCAACAAGGCTATTTAGTTTTTGAGTACGTACATTGTTTTGTGAATATTTTGCATGGTGCCCAATATTCAGTGATATACTGCTGTTATTGGTTGAAAAAAGCAAATGTCTGCAATATGATTGGCTTATATGTTATAGTGTTGAATAGTCATTGATATTATTTATAAAGTATAATCAAATATTATTTTCATCTACTATGGCTATGGAATAGTGACTAATTTATGAATGCAACTATGTTTATAATTAAATGTCAAACTTGACATTTGATTTTTAAGTGACTTATAGTTGCATTCATAAATTAGGAACTATTTCATGGCCATACTAGATAAAAGTAATTTTTGATCATACTATATAAATTCAGGTGTCCATCTTTTACTTTCACCGCCTGGTATACAATTATTATTATTATTATTATTATAAATATTATTATCAGCGTCCCGTATCTATTAGTGCACCAACTGCAGTAGACAATGTTTATAAAGTAGATGGAATATTACCTACTTTCCTGTATAGTTAACAATGTGTACAGACCAAGTCAGAAGAGCTAAAGTTTTATCCTGATATAATGTACACTTCTAGACGTACACTTTAACTCTAATAGTCAAAACGTGTTGTTCCACAATGATTATGCTCCGGTGATAGTAGCCTAAGCTGTGACCTGTAATTTCCACCCCAAAATGCAAAACATGGCATTATATTTAGATGCTCGCTTCAAAAGTTAAAATTAGGTACTTGAGTATTTTAAATGTTAAAAACAAACTAAAATACATTTTCTAAATACCAATGCTTATGGACTAAGGTTTTATTATACAGGGTGTATTGAAATTTTTGTGATCAGGGCTACTTGATAATTACACGTGTTAATGACAACCAAAACCCTTTAATAGGCATTTTAAGTTAAACGGTCGCTCTTACGCTTATAAACCAAGAGCACATTATTTTTGTGTATTTTAATTCTCTTTCAGATAGTAACCTAAAATTTTAAAAATTGTTACAGATAATAAAGTTAGCGCTAAAAAAAGTTTTGAAAGATAGGTAAAGTGCCCCTTACAGTCACGTATAGTTTATGAAATTTTTCCTATTAGTGCAGTACATAATAGTAAGTACGTATAGCAACATTCAAATTGATATCTCTATATTTGTGGAAATTAACAAAAAAATTAAAAATTAAAAATTTAACTTCAAGGCCCTATAACTTCTTACTGAAGGGACTTTGTAAGAATAGAGCCTTTGGGGCGTTATATCTTACATAAATATGCTCATATATACTGGTTGAAATAAAACGCGTGTTTGCTTTATGAACCAATATAATGAACTGTTTATAAATTTGTTTGCGATCGTAACCTACACAACACGAACCAGATGGCTAGATCGCAACAGTACTAAGGTATATTAGGTTTAATCGATTTATTATGATGCAAGGAATCTATGACTAATCGGTGACCCATTCTTTTTGGGACACCCTATATTTTACTTCACAGCCATGCATTCAACTGTTTATACGACTTTGAACATAAAAAACAATTTAAGACCCTCAAGATGATTTAGTCAAAGCCCATTAAAAGTGCTTTGCAAAATTATAAAATTATACAGGGCATTCCATTTAAAAAGTCGAAATTTTTAAATTAGCAAATGTTGACCACCCTGTATAGCATTAATACCCAGAACCGCTACTCTAGACTGAAAAGGCAACTTAAGAAGAAATTTAGTTTTTTGATACCGTCTTCGTTCATTCAATTCTTTTCTGATACTTACAGCAGTCACCTGAAATTCACCATTTTCTGACATAAAATCGTTAATATTTTCAAAACAGTTGACATTAGACTGATATAACTTTATATTTAAACTAGCAAGATGCCCGTTCTTCGTACGGGTAACAAATGTTTTTTCTTCTAAATTTCAAATGAATTCTAGGGCGCCCCCCTCCCCCTCACTCAATACTCTAAACTAACAAACGCTGCAAAACAATATTGTAGGAAAAAAGGAAACAAAATTTTTTCGAAAAAAATCCTCCACAACTTTTTTTTATGCTTCACATACCCCCTGGAGATGTGTACGTAATTGTCGTTCACCTTGTATATATTGATAAAACTATAGTTTTAGTATAACAATCAGATAAAATTAAAATATATATGCACAAACTAAATATTGTATCCATAAATTTTAGCAAGATAAACTTAACACCCTACCCTTTTTCAGTTTTCCCTTTTTACCGCTTCAGGGGTAACATTAAAATCCCTTAAACCCCTTTCTAAATATCTTAAGAATACATCTGTACGCCAAACAAACAATGTTCTAACTCAATAAACATAGGAGATACAAAGGGTTCTTTAATTCACCCTGAATCCAGATTTGCACCTTTAGGGGTTGATTTGGGAAAATCCTGAAACGTGTTTTTAGACATTCGTATTGGATACCTATGCATGCAAAAAACCAAGTCGATATCTTATCGGGTTAAGAGATATTGAGGAATTCGTGAAAACACACTTTACCGTTTTTCACCCCCTTAAGGGTAACATTTTAAAATCCCTTAAACCACTTTCTAAATATTTTAAGAATCCATTTATATGCCAAAAAAATGCTCTAGCAGGTCTAGCTCAATAAACATAGGAGATACGAAGGGTTCTTTAATTCACCCCGAATACAGATTTGCATTTTTAGGGGTTGATTATGGCAAAATCCTGAAATGCGTTTTTAGACACTTGTATTGGATACCTATGCAAGCAAACACCAAGTCGATATCTTATCGGGTCTAAGAGACATTGAGGAATAGTGAAAATACAGTTTACCCCTTTTCACCCCCTTAGGGGTAAAATTGTAAAATCCCTTAAATCACTTTCTAAATATTTTAAGAATACATCTATATGCCAAAAAAAGGAATGTTCGAGTTCAATAAACGTAGGAGTTGCAAAGGGTTCTTTAATTCACCCCGAATCCAGATTTGCACCTTTAGGGGTTGATTAAGGCAAAATCCTGAAATACGTTTTTAGATACTTCTATTGGACACCTATGCAAGCAAACACCAAGTCGCTATCTTATCGGGTCTAAGAGATATTCAGAAATTCGTGTAAACAGAGTTTACCCCTTTTCACCCCTTTAGGGTTAAAAATTTTAAATTTCCTTAAACCGCTTTCTAAATATTTCAAAAATACATTTATATGCCAAAAAAGAATGTTTTAACTCAATAAGCATAGGAGATTCGAAGGGTTCTTTAATTCACCCCAATCCAGATTTGCACCTTTAGGGGTTGATTAGGGCAAAATCCTAAAACACGTTTCTAGGTATTTGCATTGGTAATCTTTGCAAGCGAACACCAAATTGATATCTTATCGGGTGTAAGAGATATTGAAGAATTCGTGTAAACACAGTTTACCCCTTTTCACCCCTTTAGGGTTAAAAAATTTCAAATTCCCCTAAACCGCTTTCTAAATATTTCAAAAATACATTTATATGCCAAAAAAGAATGTTTTAACTCAATAAACATAGGAGATTCGAAGGGTTCTTTAATTCACCCCAATCCAGATTTGCACCTTTAGGGGTTGATTAGGGCAAAATCCTAAAACACGTTTCTAGGTATTTGCATTGATAATCTTTGCAAGCGAACACCAAATTGATATCTTATCTGGTGTAAGAGATATTCAGAAATTCGTGTAAACACAGTTTACCCCTTTTCACCCCTTTAGGATTAAAAATTTTCAAATTCCCTTAAACCGCTTTCTAAATATTTCAAAAATACATTTATATGCCAAAAAAGAATGTCTTAACTCAATAAACATAGGAGATACGAAGGGTTCTTTAATTCACCCCCAATCCAGATTTGCACTTTTAGGGGTTGATTAGGGCAAAATCCTAAAATAAGTTTCTAGGTATTTGCATTGATAATCTTTGCAAGCGAACACCAAATTGATATCTTATCTGGTGTAAGAGATATTCAGAAATTCGTGTAAACACAGTTTACCCCTTTTCACCCCTTTAGGATTAAAAATTTTCAAATTCCCTTAAACCGCTTTCTAAATGTTTCAAAAATACATTTATATGCCAAAAAAGAATGTTTTAACTCAATAAACATAGGAGATACGAAGGGTTCTTTAATTCACCCCCAATGCAGATTTGCACCTTTAGGGGTTGATTAGGGCAAAATCCTAAAACACGTTTCTAGGTATTTGCATTGATAATCTTTGCAAGCAAACGCCAAATTGATATCTTATCGGGTGTATGAGATATTGAAGAATTCGTGAAAACATATTTTACCCCTTTTCACCCCTTTAGGCTTAAAAATTTCAAATTTCCTTAAACCGCTTTCTAAATATTTCAAAAATACATTTATATGCCAAAAAAGAATGTTTTAACTCAATAAACATAGGAGATTCGAAGGGTTCTTTAATTCACCCCCAATCCAGATTTGCACCTTTAGGGGTTGATTAGGGCAAAATCCTAAAAGACGTTTCTAGGTATTTGCATTGATAATCTTTGCAAGCGAACACCAAATTGATATCTTATCGGGTGTAAGAGATATTCAGAAATTCGTGTAAACACAGTTTACCCCTTTTCACCCTTTTAGGATTAAAAATTTTCAAATTCCCTTAAACCGCTTTCTAAATATTTCAAAAATACATTTATATGCCAAAAAAGAATGTTTTAACTCAATAAACATAGGAGATTCGAAGGGTTCTTTAATTCACCCCCAATCCAGATTTGCACTTTTAGGGGTTGATTAGGGCAAAATCCTAAAATAAGTTTCTAGGTATTTGCATTGATAATCTTTGCAAGCGAACACCAAATTGATATCTTATCGGGTGTAAGAGATATTCAGAAATTCGTGTAAATACAGTTTACCCCTTTTCACCTCTTTAGGATTAAAAATTTTCAAATTCCCTTAAACCGCTTTCTAAATGTTTCAAAAATACATTTATATGCCAAAAAAGAATGTTTTAACTCAATAAACATAGGAGATTCGAAGGGTTCTTTAATTCACCCCAATCCAGATTTGCACCTTTAGGGGTTGATTAGGGCAAAATCCTAAAACACGTTTCTAGGTATTTGCATTGATAATCTTTGCAAGCGAACACCAAATTGATATCTTATCGGGTGTAAGAGATATTCAGAAATTCGTGTAAACACAGTTTACCCCTTTGGACCCCTTTAGGATTAAACATTTTCAAATTCCCTTAAACCGTTTTCTAAATCTTTCAAAAATACATTTATATGCCAAAAAAGAATGTTTTAACTCAATAAACATAGGAGATACGAAGGGTTCTTTAATTCACCCCCAATCCAGATTTGCACCTTTAGGGGTTGATTAGGGCAAAATCCTAAAACACGTTTCTAGGTATTTGCATTGATAATCTTTGCAAGCAAACGCCAAATTGATATCTTATCGGGTGTATGAGATATTGAAGAATTCGTGAAAACACATTTTACCCCTTTTCACCCCTTTAGGCTTAAAAATTTCAAATTTCCTTAAACCGCTTTCTAAATATTTCAAAAATACATTTATATGCCAAAAAAGAATGTTTTAGCTCAATAAACATAGGAGATTCGAAGGGTTCTTTAATTCACCCCCAATCCAGATTTGCACCTTTAGGGGTTGATTAGGGCAAAATCCTAAAACACGTTTCTAGGTATTTGCATTGATAATCTTTGCAAGCGAACACCAAATTGATATCTTATCGGGTGTAAGAGATATTCAGAAATTCGTGTAAACACAGTTTACCCCTTTTCACCCCTTCTTAGCACTACCTTACATAACAAATTGAACCTTCCACCCAAATTTCAAGTTTTTAGTGCCAGTGGTTTCGGCTCTGCGTTGATTAGTCAGGGTTGTGACTTTCCTTTCAGCATCTGTTAAGCTATTAAAATATGGGCGCCACAATTTTCTGGGCCACCTTGTATAATCAAAAGTATTTTACTAATGTGCACCGTCTTAATATCTACAACATTTATATAAGCAAATTGTACGTAACTAAATTATATTGTCAACTGCAGTAATGAGGTCACAACAGTTAATACACAACATATGGTTACCATGGCCTAAATGCCCCCGCGAAGAACACGAAACCATGAAATAGCGCGACTTAATCTTAATTGCTGTTCTAAAAATAAACTGATGCCACAGAATCGGTCCGCCATAGTTTTGGATACACAATTTAGTCTGAGCGTAGGGGGCGCCATCGTTCAACCAAAATGACGAGGTTACAATGTGGGGTGTGCGAACTCTGTGAATTATCCACGTTTCTGACCTGAGTGTATGCGAAAAATTACGTATGGAAAAAGAAAATACACCTAGACTTAAAATTTGACGTAGAGTTCAAAAAACTGCATTTAATATTGTGGCATCGAGTGTATGAGGTCACAATTTTTGAAGCTGTCATAGTGCAGCGTGATGCACACACCCGAGGTCATAGTAAATGCAGTACAAACACACACACACACACACACACACACACACCAATGAACAATGTTTTTTGAGTTCAGGGAACTCGAAAACGTAAATATCTGTTGAATCTAATACTCCCATTTAGCGTAAACTGAAAGTTGCCGAATGTGCAGCAATAATGGGTAAAATCATGAATACTATTTTAACATGCTACATACGTCAAATCTATTGGTTTTTGGTTAACTTCGAATAATTTTTACATCCACAGCTGCATCACTTTAAATTACACAAATGTACAATTTAATTTATGCTGAAATCGTCAAGAAAGCGGGTTATGTCAAGACTCAAGGGCAAGATTTAAAAAAATGCACATTGAGTACTGTAAATAACTTTGGCGCATAAATATGCACATGAAAATGTTTTCTTGGGTCATCTACGATATTATTAGTGAAAGTGTAATTGTAAATGGGGTCGAACAGTGATGAAGTCACTTTTCCCGATAATTTTGAAGTGGTGTCATTCTCACCTCACAATTACTGCTTTAAAAATAACCCTTATCGACACATGCAGTAAGACAGAATATCGAAGATTAAGTTTGGCGTCGCCCTAGTTGTAGGAAACGTTTAAGAAGCTTCATTCCCAGAAACTGTAACTGTATAACTTTCGCTTCCATATTTTAAATAATTTAAATTTAAAACGGTTTTATTACATTTTTAGATGAAATTAAAATTTAAAGTAGGAAATTGGAATCGCATACCGGTCCGCGATGCATTATGGGGAATGGGGCGCAAGCTGTCAGCTGTCATTTGGAGCATCCTGTATCAATAATTAGCGTAATTAAAAAACCGACACAACTTCCCGCATTACAAATGCAAGGAGATTAAAGGAACACTGAAAAGTACTGTTTTTAAAATATTAAAATTAAACGCCAGGGAGCTACCCTACCGGCTATAGAGAATGACGCAACAAAATATATAGACATACATAAAGCAATAAATGCATTTGCAGAAATACAATAAAAAATTGTTGAAAAACACTTGTGTATTTTTTATTATAATATACCGCATGATCGACAACTTTTATCTTCTAGAGAGCTGTGGAATTGTTTCTTATTAAATTTATGTTGGCAACCGTTGGCGGTAACAATGATGTTGGCATTTTACCTCTGATAGTTTAAGGTTATATTGTCATTTTAACAAATGCAAACATTTTTGTTGAGTACATATAAATGTAATAACAAGAACAACTACAGATGTTCAAAGTCATTTCCTCCATTTTTCATACGCCGCAGCACTTTGTGTTCAGTATTAAACATTCTGTGATTGTATAGGCAATTATTAAGTACATTTACCCATTACTGCCAACATAAATTTAAAAATTTCACAGCCCTGTAGGGAAAAAAGTTTTCGATCATATGGTAAAAAAAAGGTAAATAGGTTCAGGGTCATCCCAATTCCCCCAACTTAGGGCGGGATGCTATAGGGACCTTGCGTCCCTCTTCAGCCAAAAACGGGAATTATAAGATGGGCAAGAGAAAGGAGGGGTGGAGAATGGAAGAGAGGCCAGGAAAGGTGGAGAAGTACTGCCTTGGCATTCGCCTCAGAGAAGGTACTCTGTTGACTCAAGAAAACCAACTAAATACATGAATCAGAGCAGACGGCCAGGGGAATCGAACCCGCTACCTCCTGAATGCTAAGCAGACGTGATAATCCTTAGTCATATATGGCATTGTACCCACAGTATATTTATACATTCAGTAGGGACACCACGGTGTCGGCACCTTTGAAGTTTTGTTAGCAAGTTTTTTTAATAAAATGGCGGTTCAGGCGGACCTTCGTGAAAAATTCTATAGATGGCGTTATGTTCCCTGGCTTGTTTTATTTGAATCACTTCGAATAGTATATTTTACAAGAGATGAAGGTACCGTTTTTTCACGTACAAAAAAACATTACATCGCGAGTAGTAAATACTATTACTATACAAATATAAAAAATTTACGTTTATATTGCATAAAACAAAAATTACGAATTAATTTAGATTCTGACACTAATTTTGTTGTAAAAACCAAATGAATCAAATTACAGAAAAACAACATATCACCTTTTTGAGCGAAACGGCATGGACTTAATTGCTTAAATTTTATTAGTTAATAAAACCCGATTGCAAAATTTTTGGGCATATATTGTTTTTGCCAAAACCTCTTCAATTCTATTGCTATTTGTATATTCATCTTTTCAAAATTACTTAAGTAGAGATGTTTGTGAGTTAGACATAACTGGCCCTAAAATCATTTTTTTTCTGTAACTTATGAAGATTTTTTTAAATTATCAGAAGAAACTACTCCATCTTTAGGTTTGATTGGTACGTATCTGTAAATGCAGTAATTAAAAACGTACCAAAGAAATTGCAATCACTGCAGGTTGTTTTGTACATATCTTAAATGGAAATAAACAATTCACATGGACGGCAGCCGTTAAAATTATGTAAAAACAAGAGAGTAATGAGCGTGCCATCTTGGGTACCTATCTTTCATAGGACCGCCAGTTTGTACCGTATGCATATGTACTAGAAATTTGCGAAACTGTGTTGTACCTATACTATATACCTAATTATACTTGTGTGATACACGTTGTAATTATTTCGAGGGACAATTCTATAGTTACGCCACTACTTTATTTTTATTTACATTTGTTTCTATTTCAACACCTACTCGTTCATTTATTGCATTCTGAAACACCCCTCCGTTTATTTATTGAATTATAAATATACAAAACTATAGTAAACGTTTTACTTACAACCACCAAATTTGTCAATTGTTAGAAATTTGAATTTTACACGATTAAAATATTGAAGATGTGCAACTTCCTGTCAAACTGTAAAGAATATGGCATAGAATCTTGCAAACGTTTTTAGACAAAAATTCGAAAATCAATAATTTGAGTTAATTTCAAAACAAACCGGTATTAACAACATATTCTTATTATAAATTTTACAAATTATAAATATTTTACATGCAATTAAGCAGGATTAGCAACGATTTCAGGAATTTTTCAAAGTTAAAATGTCAATAGTACTTACTTGGAAAAAAAAAGAAGTTGTTTTAAGTTTTCAAAGAAAAGGGTTGTAAATTATTTGTTGAAAGTATTTGTCTTTGACCTCTTTTATTTTTCGGTAGCGAGGAAGTGCATGCTTAACGCATCCAAACAGAACACATTCAACCAACCTTAATCTAGCATACAGTTACCTTAAATAATCGGTTTAAATCCATTGATGCTTCAAGAAAATTTAGGCTACGGCCAGAGTTGAACTCATGTCCACTGGGTTGCTAAGCTGGAAACTTACCCAGTTGACCTTATCACCAAACGTAAATATTCAAGCCAAAATACTAATATACCATGTTATTGGAGTAATTACTGTCGTTGTAACAGGTGCAATGTATGTTCACTTTTTTTGTTTAAAATTACTTATTTATATCATCAATAAACAAATTAAATGAAGGAGGAGCAACATGTTTTAATATAAATACACAACATGAATGTTAATAGGTATTCCTAGAACCGAGTGACTTTTTTCTATTTTAATTTCTTCCATAAATACGTAATCAATTTAGCATACAAGTATTATCGGGAAATACACAGGCAAATACAGACCTACCTCAGAAATTCTCAGTCTTTGCAGAAGATCGCTACCCTGCTTATTTTTTAATATAGCAGAGAGCGCGAAGAAGCCGACGTGATATTTTCTAATTAAATCATAAGATTGTTTTTAGCTAGATGCAATAATGGGATATTGAAAAAGGCAGAAAATATTTTCATGTACGTCACGGAAGGCTGGAGGCGTTTAATCACTAAAATGGGGTCAGTTTTTGTGGGAAAATATCTTTTGTGCAATCTATGTTGTAGTGGGATGAATAGCTTCCAAAATACAAATAATCTTTCCCGTTAGTACCATAACATTAATACTTATTAATAATACTGTCACCTAAATACACAAGTTTAAAAAATATTGCAATTTGGGTTGGAATTTATTATTTGCTGACAGATAAATCCAGGTATCATTTCGGCTTAACTTTGCCTATAAATTGATGCACGTACTTGGGAAGGCATATTTCACCTTTGATTATGCGTCTTACCACTAATAGAGAGTGATGACAGGGCTTATTGCTTAATTAATTTTGGTAAAATGCTGTTATTAATTAGCGCGTATAACTTAAATGTTGTTTTATTACTCATTGTTTTGACGTCCATGTCTGCCAGCAAAATTATAATTTTTCATACGATTGCCAGTAGTAATAAATTAGTAACTGTAACTATTGTCCTTGGTAGACATAGCAACCTAGAAGTTCTAAAGGAAATATTTGGATTTTTAGTCAGAATAAATTCAAATCTGTTGAAATTGCGCCCTTTAAACGAATTAAAAAGCAATATTTTAACAAGCTGCATTAATTTGTCGTACTAATTTATTTTCACGCCGCCCCATTAAAAGGGCTTTGTTTCGTGTCTGGCAGGAAACAATCATTTTTAACTTCGCATGCAATTACGTTATATTTATACAAAGGCGGCTTATATTTCCAGCATTTTTATTGAGTTGCAAATTCCGTATTAGCAGAAATTTACCGAAGCAGCATTATGGGCAAGGTGCAGTTTTACTAGGGAAATTATTTCATTATGCATCGTGGTGGGGGTATTGATATCTAGTTAATTTCCAACGTATCTCTTGGACAATAACAAATTTGCTCATCGTGGAAACGGTTACGATTGTTGACAATCTTTGCACCAAGATTGGTAGTAAACAGTTCAACCAGTTGCTTAGTGTTACTTTTTGAGGGAAACAAAACCAATTAACATTTTCGATAAAATTGAGCATCGGTGTGTAATAAACTAACTTCTTTGAAAAGGTTCTTCGGCAAGCCAATTTACGCAGATTGGTGGAATTCATTGAAGAGTCATTGTGCTGCTTACGCCGCTATAAAAATTGGGTTGTGGACTTTAAAAGAGCACATCATGGTTGTAAAGGATCCACGAATTGGGTTGAAGCATATAATAAACGTGCATCATGATTGATTTGGGTGTGAGAACATTATCTTCTAAATGGCTGCCAAAATGCCTGAACGCTAACCACGAGTGACAACATCCAAGTTACTTTGTAGCCGTGTTGAAGAAGTTCCGTGTTCAGAAGTCTGCAGGAAAGGTCCCCATTTCAGTCTTCTGCGACAAATGCGGAAAAATTCTGATAGAGTGCTTAGAACAAGATAAAATTGTTACAGAAGGGAACTATTGTCCATTAGTAAGCTTCTACGTCCGCAATGCTGTTGTAGGACAACGCACCTGTTCACACGTTATTGATCGCCTCCCATGTTTCCATATTTGCGGGATCTAAAATCTCATAAAATATTGAAAGGAAACAAGGTATTTCCATGCAACAGACGAGTTGGTTTACAGGCCAATATTGGACATTGTTCAGAGGTTTAGACTCCAGAGATAGTAACTACATGGCCATAATACTATAAGTGTGTAAAGTTGAATAAATAAAAATGTGTTCTGAGTAACAAGTAATTGTTTCTGCATTACAACTTATTAGTGCCTCTCCATATATCAGATTAAGAACGAATTCTGTGTAAAACCAGTTGGAAAATATTGACTTGATCCAAAGTTATTATTGTGATCGTTATTAAAATGCCCGCACCACATAAATGTAGTAATAAATTCGGCTTCGCATTCTAATAACACTATTTCGTTCTGTTGCAGATCTCATTTAGTTACTCTCTCAACAAGGATGAGTGGAATGTAGTCAAGATAGAAGGATTCGACGTAAAATACGATCCCAACAGGTACGTACTCTGTTTTTAGCCATTCCGCCGTGTATTCACGTCCCAGTTTTTAGACGCCGTGTCGGCCGAGATTGATTTATCGCGCTCGTATTGAATTATTTATCGATTTCTAATAATTCCGGCCGACGTAATTAGACCAAATGACTGGTAGTACGTGTTCCTATTAAGCCGTAATTAAAAGTAATGCCGCACCGAGCTACTTTCTAACGATTTCCTCGGCTTGGGAATATGATTGCAAGTAGCACTCGAATTTATTCCCGCCTTTGACGAGTAGTGCCAGGAATTAAACGATTAATAAATCAAAGCCGGCCAATAAACGCTGTTATTACGATATGACGCAATTATTGTCTGTCAGAGTACATACTTCAGCAATAACTCGCCTGCAATATATTGCTTGCAGCACGAAGGTTTATGTACTCCACTCCCCTTGTTTTAATTGTAGGTAACGTTGCTATTGCAGTATTCAAATAAATAAAAAAAGCTCTGAAAACCGTTAATGTCTTACATTAATGCCCGTCAGGGATACGTACAAACTCTAGTATTGTATATGAAACACTAATTTTACAAATGTATTGTAGTTTTGTTCGTGTAAGTTTTTCATATAAATTGGGGCGAAATATTGTTTTAATAGATTTTGATTGAATTGAAAACGTTTGAAAGCTAATTATAATGTAAATATGATTAAAAATTTTAAAAACATAGTTTTTTTCGATATTTTCTATATTTCACAATTTGAATAAATTTGTAGCAGTTCATTATAATTTCCATAGTTTATTAGTATGTATTTCATCATGATTTCAAAAATTTTGTTTTTTCAAAATTATTTCAATACTATTATATTTCCTCTCACTTTATCAGCTATGTAAGGACCATGTGTTCAGTGAACGTCTGGATCGTTTTGCATAAAGCAATATTTTTGTAAAAGTCCTCGAATTTATAAAGCTTAGGTGATTTTATGCACGTTCTGATTGCGCATTTTTATTACACCTTGGTTTAGCCCTATCGATTTAAAAAAATGTTCAATATTGTCCTTACAATGTAGCGGATTACATGTATCCCATTTATAGAATACTAGATTCAATTAACCTCTAAATAAATAATTGAATCTGAATGCAGTGTACATTTTCAGAATTTTCCAATTACGTGTTTCAAAATTTGGCAAAGTTTGAGTTGGGTAGTTATCGTTAATTCAGTTTCTGTAGTAGTTGTATATGTATCAACCCGAAATTTAAAAAAGTGAAAAGACCTGTTATAAAATGTAGACATAGGTATACTCTGTTTAAAAATAAAAACCACCACTTGTTGAATTATGTTGATAAAATTTTAAAAAATCGTAGACAGTTATTTTCCATGGTATGTTATTGATAACAGTACAAATTATGACATTTATTTAAATCAAAATAAAATTTCGATTTATGTAAATTGTTTTATTATTATTAGCATGTTTTAAATAAAAATTTCTACTTACCCTTAAACATGCCCAAAATACTAGAAATTTTTAATGGCATGTATGAAAACATCTATTAAACATGTTACGAGGACATTCAAAAATTATCGTCTGACTTGAGTTCTCGTCAGATTCATAAAAAGCTTATATACTTTTTTCGGCAACTGAGGTAAATTTGGATTTAAAAATAAAAATAATTATATTTAATCTTCAACTTATGATAAGGATCAGAGTAAAAGATATGGGCAAGTCCACCATTGATTATATTTAAATCTCGCCGATTCTGATGACGAGGCATCAACTTTAGACCTTTCTGACAGTGGCCACGGTAATAATAAGGCTGGAGACGAATTATATAAGCAAATAACAATAGGTACATATTGCATCGCGAGTGAGCTACTTATGATCTTATGTTTCTTGTTGTGTATTTCAAAGCTAAAAGTAGGGTACATTAGTG
Organism: Agriotes lineatus; assembly: GCA_940337035.1. Taxonomy (NCBI): domain Eukaryota; kingdom Metazoa; phylum Arthropoda; class Insecta; order Coleoptera; family Elateridae; genus Agriotes; species Agriotes lineatus. The sequence continues at coordinate 67,815 of CALNHX010002769.1, read as the reverse complement.
TTATATTTAAATATTATTAAATACAGGCTGCACATTGTATCGTGCAACAACTAGGTAGGCAACACGTGTGTTCACCATTCCTTAAACAGAACTTGTATTTTCATACTAGCTTTTTTATTAGGTATATATTACAATAACATATAATTTACACGAACTGTGACACTTATCCTTAAACTTACAATTCTCACCAAATTTTCCACTGGACAGCGTTGTCGATAGTAATTATCGAGAAGAATGCAACATTGGTGTTTTTTTTAATTTTTGAACAGTATATAGGCAATGAAAGACGATTACCTCTTGTTTATTATATTTTATTATATACTAGTCTTTAATCAAGAAATCACATCGCAAAAGTGTTCAAAATAGATAAAAACATCTTACTGTTTCTAATAATCCTGAAACAGCAAAAGGAAACAATTAGCAATGCGAATTATATTAATTCACAAAGAAAAGACACCGCAGTCGGCTGAATCTGATTGCTATCCAGACGCTTTATCAGATCGGCTAATAACGTGCGCCGAAATGTACTTGCTCATCGCTGCGTTATAAATGACACGGTGACGACATAAGGAAGTATTGCATATGAACATTTGATAGACGTAGATACGCAGACACGCAAGTACAACAGACGTTTATACAGTCCGTTTTTTATTTTGCTCCGCGTTGTAGCAACTTTACTATGAATTAAAACTCAACAATTTATATATTTTTGGAATCAGAACTAAAAACTCTGTCAACAAGCTATTAGAAGTTGTTCAAAATGATCTACTTCTTGTTGCAGCCATATTTGACACCTTAAAGCTGTGAAATTTTTCCAAACTTTTTACACCAAATCAACCAAACTAAATATATAAAAAACGCCGCATTACAAAGAAATTTAAAAAAAAACTAAGTAATAAAAACATGACCAAATGATTGAGATTTTAATTCTATTTAAATAAATATATATATATATATATATAGTTTGAGGTACTTAAATACATAATAAAGTTGCTACAACGTGGGGCTTAATAAAAAAAACGGACTGCATATAAAGATTTTTGATTCATCACATCGTTTTGTTTCTGCAATCTAGACACATAAAATAACAATAAAACCTAACCAAAACAAAACTTCAAATATTGCTTGAAAATTATTTTTTCGGAAATAAGAAACCCAAAAATATGAAGAACTTATTTAACACAACTAGAAAATTAACTACAGATTAAATTCAAGCAATTGATATCAGGATTAAAAGCGGCCTTCAGGTAGTATTTTCTTTAAAACCAACAAATCAAAATCAGGATTGTCAAGGAAATAAATTGAAGTAGGTCTAATTCTTGCGGCAGTCTTATCTGATTCAGGTTTCTACGTGGTTTTTCGGTGGTAGCAGAGTACCTTCTCTAAGACGAATGCTGGTGCAGCACTTCTCCACCGTTCTATTCTCCACTCTTCTCTTCCATCCTGCAATTCCCATTCTTGCCGGAAGACAAACGGGGAATTGAAATATCTTGAACCTTTACCTTTTTTACATAGTTCAACATTTTATAGTTGTTTATAAAACTAAGACGAAATCTTCGTCAACCTTGGTTCGCTAACTGTTGGACATAGGCCTCTCGTAATTTCCTCCAAGATGCTTACTCTTGTGCGATTTGATGCCATCCATTTCTTGCAAGCGCCTTTATGCCATAGATCCAGTTTTTCTGTAGCATGTAACCATAAAGTCACCACTGCATTATTCAGTTTTACCATTGTTATGAATATTTTCTTGTCACGCGCCTTATCCAACTCCATTTTAGTCTTGCAACGCCTTGCATAGTGTCAGTTACCCTGGCTTGGTTTCTAATTTTGACAAATCTGGCCCTGTCTTACGATGCCATCTCTCCATGGCACCTGAACTGTCCTCAACCTTGTTTCCGTCTTCAACCCGTGTGTCACTTATTACACAATTTATAGGATATTCAGTTGAAATTACTTTATTTACGTACTTCCCTCGTCTGAAAGAAAACATCACCTTCCGAGATTTCTTCAGATCTTCACGTTTCAGGGTTCCTAGATGACGAAAAATAGGTTTTCCCAATTCCGTCTGTCTGTCTGTCTTATCTGTTGGCGGTATAACTCAAAAACTATTTGTCGGAGGAAGATTATATTTTGTATACATATTATATATATACCTGGCATGAAACCGTGAAAATTTCAGACAAATATATACAGGATGAGCAACTTATATTATTTTTTTAAATTTTTGCGTTAATTTTGAAATAAAAGAAAGAAATAATGTTCACATAGGTCAGGCTTTACACTTGCCGAAAATAGGACTCAACAGATACAGGATAATGTCACAAAAGAGTCGAAACGTTTTAACAATAAGGCCGTTTCCTTAAATAGAGGCGCGCGCCGTACTCATTTCAATTAGGCTCCATGGCGCAGTGCGACTTATCGATGCAGTTACGATCGCTACGCAGATGCGGCGGGTTCAAACCCCAGCGGGATACATTTTTTTAAATTTGCAAATTTTTCTAATTCGCGCGAGGGAAGTTCTGAGTAAAATCATTTACAGATTTTTTTAAATGTTCATATGCATTTTGAAACCAAATTTTCTTTAATTCGCTTTGATTGTATGTTTTTCGGCTGCACTTCTACTTGTAATTGCTAAATATCGCTGAGATAATCCTATTTCATTAACATTAAATAAATTTAAGAGCTCCTACACTCAAAATGTTTGTTTATATCCCCGTTTAGTCATAGTCCTCCAAGCTATTGCAAAAACTAATTGACAAGAGATTCTAAACCGCTCGTATTTAATAATAGCTCTGGTTTTACGTAGTTACATAGAATCTATTTTTCGTAGAAGCCGGCAGTTGTAATAAGACAGACAAGTCATAAATAACTAACAAAGGGCACTGATATTTAAGAAATACACAAGAATGACCAGACTAAGAAAACAAGAGGATCCCCCAAACCTGAAAGTGGTTTTTTTAAACGCGAATTTTCGGGAGCGGTCTCGTAAAGGGGGTCTTTTACAGGCGTTAGCATTGTATTACTAATACTTTGCAGATTTTCTGTTTTTAGAAGGTATGGTCGTGTAAACAAATCGGTAGGGGAGAAATTTTAATGTGCATATAATAATCTCAACAGTAATATCCCAAGCACATTAAAATAGCCAATTAAATTTTGACCTTTTCTGTCAGAATATTTTGCTAAGTAAATTTGCTGCTCAACAAAAATGTCAAGTGCCTAGCACGAGGGATTTTGAGGGGGAGAATTTCCGAGATATATATCTTCAAAGCAAGACAGCTCAACAACAAATCGTAAACAATTATTCAGGCTAGTTTACATGCACGCGGGATATTCGGCATGATTATTTCCTGAATGACTAGAAAAAATTCACTTGGATGAAGCACCTTTAATAATGATGCCAAAATCATTCAGGTGCTATTGAAATCTGGCACATTTTTGACGGCGGTAAAATTTTTACATTTACATCATTATCATTATTAAACAGACGGAAACCATGTTAATTACGCATTATTATGAATATGTAAGAAATTATCAAAATGCTGTCTCTTTCGTTAACCGCCCTTATTTAGTGAACGATGTGTACACCTACATGCGGCGGTTCTGCGTCTCTGGTACCCAGACAAACCATTTCTGAACACGTCACATTTTGCGTATTCCCGGTTGTGTAGAATTTTTAAGAGCAATTAAATTAAAAACTATAGGGTATCACTTATTTGGAAGAGGGGAACGTCGTCTGTAGAAATGATCAAAATCGTGAGCAATTTTTGAGAAAAAAAATTCGTCGCTTTTTTAAATGTTTTTTTTTATTTTGACCTCCTCGCACCGAAAGGTGCATCGTCTGGTACCATCGTTCTAAAGCTGCATAGAAAATCTCTGTAAATTTTCATGAAAATGCATCCGTAACTTTTATCGTTATGTGTATATACGTACATAGATGAAAATATATTTTCGCCCAGTCGTTTCGAAAAGTAATTATTTTTATAAACTCCTACAAGTTTATTTAAAAGTCTAGAAACGACCAAACTGTTTATTTTCACAAAGAGCAAAGAGTTCACTTTTAATTAATCAACTTGATATCTAAAAATGCGTTTTAGGTTTAATTAGATGCATTCATTCATCCGTGCACGTTAACCTCCTTTATTAACGTTTCGCTAGCAAGGAACATACGTGCAATGAACTAATTTTTTAGTTCATCAGCAAACGAAGTACTAGAGCTAGAGCTGATGTTTTTCAAAACAGTTCGTGGATTAGGTTTCCCCTGAACTTTTTAATTAACCTATAAATCTGATATGATACCGTTTTTTTCTAAATGGAACTGCCCGAGAGCGAGCTGAGCACTATAAATAAGACAGTTAACAAAACGATAAATGATGAAGACACATGAGCACATAACTGCTTGGCTGGATTGGCGTCTCGTTTTGCATAAAGTAATCGGAGGTCGACGTAATGCGTAAGGTAACTGCTATTCAAACTAAACAGTAATAAAAGCAAACTGCCGCAATTAATTTATTTGCACCTGCCCGGGAGACATTCCTGTACAGGCCGCGTAGGATTTCAAGCAAATTGACTGCAGCCAGCCTTGACATTTTATCGTAATTCCAAATTCGGACTTTAAATTTTTGAACGTCGCCCTTTCGCCTGAACCCATGCAGTTTTGCCATTGTCAAAACTAGTGCGGGTGCGGCGGCGTTATTTTTTATATGTTTACTGCTCGCCGTAATAAATGACTGTATCTTTTCTGAACATTGCAGGTTCCTGTCGCTCCATTGCTTTTTATTCCCACACTTCAAGTTCTGTCCGAGATGAAAAGACGGAAATTCAAAAGCAGCATATAACGACGAAGCGAATTGTGAGGACTGAGCGTTTATTCGGCGGCACTTTTTCGTGCAATCTCTTTGAGTCGATCCTGTGATGAAATTTTACTGTTGTAAGAAACCGCCGGCGCCCACGTTTTCAGTCGCTTGTAATTTTCTGTGATCTTAACTTTAAGGCAGGTTAGCGCTGTTATTTCTAGGTAAATTATGTTCTATGTACATAGCGAATATGGAGGTGTAGCCTATTAATTATTTTACTAGTCGCATATAGCAACTAAATATACGTATACAATGAAGAAGAGAACCAAGAATAAAACATATTAACATTAGTTTAGCCATTTGTATTAAATTAAGTACAACTTTTCTTCTACAGTAACTTCATTCTTTCTACTTTATAAATTACGCAAATACTGCGCTTCTAAACCACTCCGTTTAAACAGGAACATTGAGAGAAATATTTTTTAATGCGATATTGAACTGAAGTCAAATATTGGTAGCTAATATTTATCCTGGACAAATGAAAGTTCGTAAATGCCAACTTTGTAATATATCCCCCCCCCCCATATTTAGAAATCTTCTGTTTTTCCAGCTCATCTTAAAAATGCCTCTCTTTAGTTTAAGGTGCAATAGAATAGTATATTGTATGTATTCAGAATTATTTAAAAATTGTTACATTAAATTGCTCAAGTTTAAACGAATACGCAATTATGATTGTAAATATTATATAATTATGTTGTAAATATGTATCATAACTATGGACGTTGATTAATATGTATGTTTTATATATTATGATTTTAATAAAAAATTAATACAAGTGTTAACTTATTTTATTGAATTTACGTTTCTTATAATGAAATTACTCAATGATTTTTGATTTACAAGAGACATATGGTAGTAAGGAAGCAACATGCATTTTCAGTTTCAGTTGAAGTCGCAAGAAACCTTGGTTATCTGGTAGAAACTACGAATAAAGTAGTCGATGACGTGACCAGTCAAATGCATCAAAATCTATAATATAATTTTCCTTAATGTGTGTCCGTGAGTCCGTGGCACATCTCACGTTCCGGCTTCACAGATGTTTATATTTGTTTAGGTTTTGTTTTTCTTATCTGAGCGCTCGGATCGGAGCGTGACCTTTCGCGTATCCTATTTCACATGCGCGTAGCGCGCCGTTTGCTTGTAAAAGTATTAATTACTTAGAAATTCTAGTCTAAACTTCAGTAAATATTATTTATTAATTTTTTGTGATAAAATAAACAGTATGTCTACTTTATGCTAGCTCTATCAGACAACTTACTTTTCTATGAAATATTGCTTCATATTTTAACACTTCATATAATCTCGAGTGAAACAGAAGGCAAAGAAGAACAGACAATGAATATGTGAAGCACAAGAAGAAATTAAAGCACCTATGGCCAAATCCGCAACAGCTGAATGAAGAAATGGCTTAAAAAGTTCTAACTGATTTCTTAAAATACGTAGAATACTTTCAGAAATTAAAATCTCAAAAAGAAAAACATGTATAATCGAATATGTAATCATGTAGACTACTTTGAAAATGCGTCAAAACAGAATTCTAAAAATTTCCAAACTAACCCGTTACTGAACTGTTTCAAATAATTACAGTGAATGGGTTACATAGAACAACTCAAATGACATGGGCAGCAACAGGAAAACTAGGATTTGTTCTTAAAGGCTCAAATATCCCAATAAACCTAAAGAAGAGAGTATTCTTCCAGTAATGACTTACGGTATGGAGAGCATGTCACTAACCATCAGCTCAACAGAAACATTAAGAACAACCCAAAGAGCTATTGAGTGAATCATGCTGAGAATAAGCCTGGGAGACTATGTAAGAAATGACTAAATTAGAAGGCGAACTAAGTGTAACAATGTCATAGACAAACGCAGTGTAGGATGACCACAAAGACTATGGACTGACGACATCACAGAAAAAACTGGCAACACGTGGCACAAGACGAAAAAGAGTTGCAACAGAGATGGTAGGCCTACGTCCAGGAGTGGATCGGAAGGGGCTGCTAAAGAAGAAGAAGAAACAAATTATAAAGATATCCTGATACAATTATTAGCCAACTTGGGTGGGCGTTGTTAAATGAAAATGTGCGACGGGAGGAGAATAACAACTAATTCATCTCCCTTAAGCCTTTAAGAGGGGAAGAAGAATTGTTGCAACCATTACAATTTTCAAGATAGGCAACACACTGTACAGTTCAAAATGAAAAAGTTAAATATTTATAACGAAAACATACATATTGTAGTAAAAAAATTGAATTGTGTGACATGTCAGCCTTTATTATAAGTATACATTTTAATTATATTATTAATTCCTGATTTTCAATAAACAGTGTGTCGACAACTGCTTTTTGAAGGTTCTTTTAGTTTAAACGAAACTAGTTGTCCTGTCCTGTCTTAGTAAGTTCCTATATGTATTGTATTGGTCTTTAGTATAAGGGTTTAGAATCAGATTAATATAGGTAAAAAGAATTCAATATTAAATAACAAAGATGAATTTAAGTATGAGAAGGATATCGAAATTATTAAAATGTATTTAGTAAAGAAATGAAATAGAATTTAAAATTCAATTGAATAATGCTATTATAAGAAACAGTAACATTCTAACATATTTTAATTATTATCTGAAATGAGATGGAGGATCAATGACAAATAATCATTCGAGAATTATCGTTCAACATAGTGGGTGTTAAATAAATATAATAAAGTTTCTATAGAGTGTTGGGCTTTAAAAATATATGCTAAACTAAATCACTAAGGAGATAATAATATTTATGGGTATGTAAAAATAATATGGTACAAAAACATGTAATACATTTGTAAGCGGCTGAAATTACTAAAATAAACCCTTTATAGAAGTTATAAGCTATTTGCAATATAAAAGGGTTGTGAATTAAACTAAAAAAGGCGTGGAGAAAATAAAAAGTAAATTTTAAAAGATTAAACAATGTGAAGACTATATGTATGATTAAAATAGATGTTGTGAGAATACCTAAGTAATAGTTATAATCTACAAAAGCAAATATCTAGAATGCAAACTGAGTTTATTGTCAAATTACATTACATCATATGAATTGAATAACAGGGAATGGTTTTACTGGAACTAGTTTACATCAAGATTGTTAGCAGAGTAAGCGTTTTATGGGGTGGATAGGAGGTTTTCATCTAATGGAGTTCTAATTCGACAAGCTTGTCATTGAAGTGCCATCTTGTAACTTGCACCTAGTCGAGGTTCGTGATACTAGGTCGTCGGTGGCTTGAGGCTTTTGGTAGGAAGACGTGGATGGCGTTTGCTGCTGACAGTTCTGCTGGAGAAAGTTGGTAGGTGCCTTATCGTCTTTGGTCGGGGTCTTTGCTGATCCAAGTGTTTGGTGAAGTTCGTACTAGGATTTGTTTGGACGTTGGGAGATCTCTGTGAGATTGCTGGATGCGTTTGGCTTGGTAAAGGAGAGTATCGAGGTTCAGGAACAGGTGACAGAATAAAGGTATTTAAGTAAAAACTGAAAGAAAAATATAGAAAGAGTAAAGTGAGGTAACTTTAAGGAGGGGAGTACTTACTATTTGATATTGTTGAACGACAAGTATGTAACGAGAGGGTATTTGTAATTGATTTTGCACTTACATAATTTGAAGTGACAGATGACAGACGTACAAGTTGTCATGAAATAAAAGAATCAAATTTCAGGAATAAAAGCAGCCTAGATTATGAAAGAATTCGACCTGTGTTTCAGTTAAGAGTAAAATGCTTTCTACCGGAGCTAGAGTTTTTAATAACATTTTAATAAAAATTCAATTTTAAAAAAAGAATTGATTGAAAATAAACTAAAGTAAAAGTCGAATGTAATAGCTAAAATAATTAATATTGTTATAAAATAAAACCATTTTCATACATAAAGATCATTATAACGTAGTCAATTATAATTTAAAATAGGCGCCACAACGTGAAGCCAGTACAGTATATATTGAAAACAAACATATTTGGAGGAGAGTGCATATTTTCTAAGTAAATAATAATCAACGGTAGCAGTTCCAGTTGATATGATAAATCTTATAAAATTAGGTTTGAGGTCAACAAAAAGTAAAAACAACGCATTAGTCTAATTTGGATTGAATTACATTTTCAATTAAGTTAAAACTGTAATGTTACATTTTCTAAGCGTTTGGTATTTGATTCCATTAAAACATTCGAAGGTAAGTTTGGGACACGTGAGGTTTGCTGTATGATGGGTTGCATATGATTTATCCTCTAGGTCTAGGTGTACGAATTTATAAAATTACAGCGAGTAGGAATGGTTTCAGATAAGGAAATTCAGGATATAGTCATTGCAACGAACCATATACCATGTTTTCAAAACACAGGTGAATTAAAATAGGCGGGAATTTTTCCCTTTGTATACATTTTCAAAAACTTACAAGTTTTTTTTCAGACATGTATCAGTTTAGCATTTGACAGTTTCTAGAGTGACATTATTTGAGCCTATGATTCTATCAAAGACGTAATTTTGAATTTTCATACCATGCTTTAATTCATCTATTTTTTTAACATATGGTATTAAACAAGTCATGAATTTGGACGATTTTGCAAAGTCCATCTTGCCTTGTCTAGACGGCAACACTACGTCGGACTACAGGCGAATGAATGAAGACTATAAATACTTGAGATTTTGAAGAAATATAGATAATGTAAAACATGAGATGTTTTATCATTGTCTCGAGTATTTATCACAGGCCGTTTCGGTAGTTTTTGGTCGACTTTCGTCCTCAGGTGAATGAACTCCTGAATTTAGGTACGACTTTTCACGTACACTCACTCGTGCCTACTGTGGACCACTGGTCACTGTGATTACGAGTCTGTCACTCTTACCACTAATCCACCAGCGCGGCCATATATTTTAGTTATAAACTTATATCTTCTTCTTCAGGTAGCATCTCTATTCAATGAAGGTTTGCTACAATTTCGGCATACTTATTGCAGTCAAGAGTTGTATGAATGAAAGATTATGTGTTCATACCAGTCCAGTCGCGTATATTTTTCATTCATGAATGATGTCTGCGGCCAGGACTATATTTTCTTTATAAACTTATGTATAATCAAAGAGCATATAATGAGAAGAGGCTCAGCGCTGGGCAGTATTAGCGTATAGCTTAAAATCTCCCGCCCGCTAGGCTCCCAGATCTTATCCCTCTGACGGAGGGGATCCCAGTTAAAACAGCTCAGAGCAAAACCATAATTCTAGAATTCGTTGGTTTAAACTAAAGTGCGGTGTTGCCAAGGTTAACACAACCTTCGAACGAAAGTAACTTGGGTTACAAAACGCAGACAAAATTTCCCATTGTCTCTTAGCCAAAACAGTGTCGGGCGCTCACCCACATAAAGTGTCAGATTTCACAGGCCTCACAAAATCAGCTATATTAGTTTTGTCAGCATTATAGCAAAGAGCATTGAGTGCTCTTTGATTATAGTATATGGAGTGATCAAGTAAATATCAGCTCTAGTTTACTGTAGTTTCATAATTGCGTGCATAATTTCGAAAAATGTTTTTAATTGTGAGAAATTAAAAAACACCGTAAAATCAATAAAACATTTATTATTTCAATCGCTCCCTGAGCCGACCTCCTCCGTTTGTTTACAGCTTCTTTCAAAAGTGTCACTTAAAACAGGAAACGGACCATTGGCAAATCTGGGCTAGATTTAACCCGTCCGACAACAACAGACATCCAACCCAACGGCTCTTAAAGCTAAGGGTCGAGTTATTTATGGCCCTTTACTACTGTGCGTAAAAGAAACGTCATTATACACAAATAAGCTACTAAATGATCTTAAATATTATAACAGCATTATTTTTTGACTTAGGTAATTCCAAAAAACCTCTCCTATCTACATCATTTATCATTATTTTCAAATCAGATATACTGGAGCTAGAGTTCGTATGATATCAATTTGATATTCAGCAAAAAAACCGAGGCACTGCTAAATAAATATGACCGCTAGACGATTATTTTAAAGGCGGCACATTCCATGCAAAATGAACGGTGTATTTTGTTTTCTTTGTCAACGATCGTGTTTGCCGCGCCGCCACACGTGCAAGGCTACTATAGGAAATTCAATTCAAGTTATAAACAAGTTATTCTGTACAATTAAAATTTATTTTTAGTTAATAATATCTCGAATAAAATCTGTGGAACATCGTAAAATGAAGCATTCATTTCACTGTAGCCTGCCTTATTGAGATGACAAAATTGGAAGTTTATTTTTAGAATTATTATAATGTACCTTTTGAATTATATTTTTGTGAATGCTGTTAATCATAATTTTAATAAAAAGAGAAATGACATAATGTAAATGAGTTTCGCAGGTTAAATTTCTAAAATCTTTCATAATTGTTATACATTCTTTTTGTATATTTACAGTTACACTGTTACATAATTTATAATTTTCATAAGATGTGGGAAATTGTTTTATCAAAATACTTATAAAAGCATTAAATTCGTTAGATGGTCGTTTTAAATATTTTATGTGACTAACAGTATATAATCTCTAGCGAAAATAAATGCTTCATATTCTTTATTTATTAGCTGTAACTCGCTAGAACGGGTAGGTCAATATATATAAATAAATACGAGAACCGAGACAAATTGTACTTCTGGCTAAAATAGGTAGGTACTCTGTTCTTTGCTTTTGGGTTAGCCATAAATACTTCAAACTTTATAGTTGGTAAAGAAACATGTGATCTTTACAACAAAATGAATTAGGAAATTAGGACAAGTAATTTGATTTTAGTTTGGTATAATTATGTTATTGGTATATGCGCAGTAGACTATTTTTGTAATTCTCTGAGCAGCAGTGGCATTCAAATGGGCTGTATTTCTGCGCTAGCCTGATTATTTGGTCCTTCTGCCAGCGCTATGTATTTAGCTTCATTCAGCTTCCTACAGAACCTGTTTTCCTCTTTAGCTACAATTGATGCGTTATCCCATTGTCTGTGGTGGTATTCGTTTTAGACGTGTTCTGCGATCTTGGATTTGATGGTTTCGCTCACTGTAATACCCTTGCGGGTGTTTCTATAATTTCACTGTTTCTCCTATGCATTGTCGTCCACACTCGCACAGTACACTGTAGATACAGATCTTTGAACTCTAGTTTTCGTTCTGAGGCTTGGTATGTATCATGTTTCTCACAGTGGTTGTGGACTTGAAGGCAGTTCTTCAATCATAAACACTGGGAACAGATTCAACATAAGAATTACCTTCAAGTCCACAACAATTTTGAAAGGCATAACAAGCATTAGAACGAAGATCAGAGTTGGACGAACTTTATCTACAGCGTACTGTGCGAGTGTACAACAATACATACGGGAAACAAAACAACCCCTGCGAGTGAAATTATTGGAACATCCGCAAGGATATTACAAAAAGCGAAACCATCAAATCCAAGATCGCAGAACACGTCTGCAACGAGGACCACCACATACAATGGAATAACGAATAACGCATCAATAATAGCTAAAGCTATCAGAAGAACCAATTAGCCAGGCTAGCGCAGAAATACAGCCAATTTGGATGCCACTGCTGCGCAGAGAATTAGAAAAATAGTCTACTGCGAATAGGGTATTGCGCATACACAGGTAACATTACATACATATAGTATAACTCAAATAAATGGCCGGGCCAGTGGCTTAACGATAAGAGTGACAGATTTATAATCACAGTGATCAGTGGATCCGGGTTCAAACCTCAGGGTAGGTACGAGTGTACGGAAAAATACGTACAATAGTTAGTCCTCCTTAGGACTAACCAGGAGTTCGTTCATATGAGGACGGGAGAATACCAAAAACTCCCGAAACGTCCTGTGATAACCACCCGAGACAGCGGAAAACGTCCGTTAAAACATCTTATAATAGACCACTGTCAGAAATGACATAATTCAGAGAAACTGTAAAACATGTCTTACAAATTCAGAACTACAACTTTAAGGAAATAAACAATTACAGTTGCCTAAGGACGCAAATTAGTAGTACAAACCATGATATATGATAGTTATATCATTGTTTATTTATTTATTTATGCAACCAACAGTTACCACCAAATAAAGGTTGCAATATTACATATATACATATAAGAAAATACAAAAATAGAGATACCGTAATAGTAATATGTAGTAATCATATTAAAAGACACACACAATTAATTTATAAGAAAAAATAAAATAAATGCGGAATCTACATAGTCGCAGCTGCGAATAAAAGTTAATACTAAACGAAGTGTCAGTGTATTGCCACGACAGAAGCACACACCAGCATCGGGTCCCCCATTAACAGCGTACAATACACGCTGATGCTGCACAACCAGACGACGCGACGGCACCGCACCATCCCATCCCGACACCCACCAAACACCCTGCCCTATCTAATAAGTTCCAATATTAAACCTTTTTTATATGAAACCAGACTCATTGCAAATATATCCAAATGGCTGAAGTTATTAGATACAGTACTTAGTTTATAAATAGGCGAATGAATCGAAAAGTTAGTTCTGCAAGTACTAATGTAAAATACAGATCTGTTTCTACTGGGATAATGCGGAACATTAAATTTGAAAAATCGTAGAAGACTTGAACAGTCTATTAAATTATGTAAAATCTTGTAAACAATTATTTTGAACTTTCTCAATCGCATTAATATAGAAATGATAACAACCGAGGCGTACTCCAGATGACATCTGACAAAGGTATTATATAGCCTTTTGTAAGTATTGATGTTTTGGAAGCAAGCGGAATTTCTTAGTATAAATCCAAGTTGTTTATATGCTTTTTTGACACACTGGTTAACATGAGAGTTAAAATTCAGTTTGTTATCAAAGTATACTCCTAAATCCTTTATTCCTTGCCTTGTTTTCAATAACACATTTCCGATTTTGTAGTGATATTGATGTAAGTCAACTCTTTTTGAAAAATTAACAATCATGCATTTTTTTTATGTTAAATGTAAGTTTGTTTTTTACCGTCCAAGTATACACTCGATCAATATCTTCCTGTAACAAAAGGCAATCTTTTAAACAGGTAATCCCTTTATATATCTTAAAATCATCAGCAAATAGTTGACATTTTGAGTTAATCACATTTTGTGGTAGATCATTAATAAGTATTAAAAACAATAAAGGCCCCAAATTGCTGCCTTGAGGCACGCCTGATAAAGTTTCGAATTTCAAAGATGTTTTACCGTTGTAAACTACATATTGATGTCTGTGTTTTAAATAAGATATAAATGATAATAATAAATTTTCACCAACTCCGTAATCATAAAGTTTTTTCAAAAGTGCATCATGATTAACCCGATCGAATGCTTTTTCGAAGTCAGTGTAGATTACGTCTGCTTGTAAATTTTTACTGATACTCTCTGAAATAAATTCTGTAAAAAGTAATAGATTAGTTATCGTTGACCTACGTGGTACAAAACCATGTTGGGAGGTACTGATATGAGGTTTAATAAAACTGTATAGATATTTATATATTATGGACTCAAATATCTTGCAGGGAACTGAAACAAGAGATACTGGCCTGTAATTGATTACGTCATTTTTACTATCGCTCTTAAATATGGGGCATACTTTCGTTATCCTCCACTGGCTGGGAAACGTTGCAGTATTTATTATTAAATTGTAAATAAATTGTAGTGGTTTTACAAAATATTCCGCACAAGCCTTGAATATATATGCCGGTACTTTGTCCGGTCCCACAGATTTGTTAGGCTTAAGATTTTTAATAGCTAGTAAAATGTCATCTGGAGTAATATCAGTAATATGCAAACTATTATTTATTAATGGAAACGACTGCTGAATGTCAGTCAAATTGTAGGCTGCTCTTTCTTTCGAGTACACGGATTGAAAATAATTTGCAAATGAATCTCCTTCAGAGGTATTCCGTTCCAAACTTATACCGTTATATTGCGTTACGACGTCACTGCTGTTATTTCTCCGAATTGATTTCAAAAAAGACCAAAATGTGTCAGGTTGAACATTTAAATTATCTTCCACGTCTTTTATATAGTTTTTATATGCATTGGCAGTGCCAACTTTAACTTTTACTCTCAAATAAACAAAATTTAAACGGTAATTTTCGATTTTGGTTTTTCTGTACAGTTTCCTAAACCTGTCTTTTCGTTTAATATCTCTGATAATGTCCGGTGTAAACCAACAGGGGTAACGTCGCTTTATATTTTGTGTTTTGGGGACCGCTTCGTCCAATACATTATACAATACATTGTAAAAGATATCTACTGCAGTGTCAACATCAGTAACACCTTCAAAATTCCAATCTGTATTGCGAATACCATGATACAACTTTAAAAAGTCGGCTTTCCGGTAGTTGTACTGTTCGCCGCCGAATGTATCAGAACTGCCCACAAATTTACTGATGCATTCTAATTCACAATATAATGTAGGATGATGGGCATCTTCTGGTACAAGCGGGGTTCCTAGCTCCACAGTGAAATTGTTGCTTACTACATTTGTTAATATGAGATCCAGATATACACCATTAGCATTTAATATTGTGTTATATTGCTCTAAAGATAATAAATTTAAGAAATTAAAATACTCAGATTCCTTTTCAGTTAAGTTAGAAATATTATGTGCTCTATTTAACCTAGGCAAATTAAAATCGCCTGCAATAAACAAATTCCTATTATTGCCAATAAAATTTAATTCACATCCATCATAAAAGGATCGATATAATTGAAAAGAAGAATTGGGCGTAATATACACGCAACATAAATATAAAGTAAACGAGTTCATACTTAACTTAACCCATATGTCCTCACATACCGTATCAAAAAGACATCTTTGACTGTTCAGGTTCGATTTTACTGCTATCAGTACACCGCCTCCACCTGATTTGTTGGCCAAAGCACAATCCCTGTCCCTTCTGTATACAGTATACGTAGATGGAAATAGCTCACCGTCATACACAAAATCACTTAACCCACTTTCAGTTAACAAAATAATGTCATAATTACTAGAGATAACATTTAACTTAAATTTTTTTGCTTTTGCGTTTAACCCTCTAACGTTTTGATAAAGAATTTTTAAATAAGAGCTGCTACCATTAGTGCATTTCATTCAAATCGTTGGTTGTAGATATAATATAAACTTGGCTGTTATCTTCTTTTCTCATATAAATTTTCCCATTTCTAATCCATAGGTGTTTAATGTTATTGGCTCTCTTGAATTCCCTGCATTTCCAAAAAAGTTGTTTATTCTCGGTTGTTAGTGATTCATTGATGTATATAGGCTTTGGTGGATCCATCGCCAGTCGCGGAAGAAGCTGAGAAAGCGATCTTGTATTAAAATTGCGTTTAACCCTTCGTGTTTTTAAAAATTCCTCTTTGTCTAGGCGGCTCACAAATTTTAAAATTATATTTCGCGGTTCACCCGGTTTACGCAAATCAGCCTTTAGTCTATGGCATGCGTCGATCATAAAGCGTTCGATTAGAAAACCTAATGCATGTCATGGTACAAACAACAACACGAAGAGGTTAAAGCAAACATCAAAGCAGGCACAAGCACAAGGTGTATTATACAAAGAAAAAGTTATAAAGAGTAATCAGATAGGAAGAACCATAAAAAGTTATATTAAAACGGCATTAGAATGAACCAAGAATAAACTAGTTAAAAATGTTAAGCACACCATAGCATATCCAGACGAATTTCTAGACGTCAATTGAAATGTTGCTTAAAATAAAAATTGTACAGGGTGTTTGTGAATCGCTAGACAGCTCGTAACTTCGTTAATAATAGAGATATCAAAGAAAACTTTTTTTGTTTTGAATGCCAGTATGCAGACTACAGAATGTAATAAACCAATTTAAATCACGGCGATGGTTCTAAGACGGTTATAAATCTTTTTTATGTCCTTTTCCCTAGAAAAAATTCTATACTTTCTAAAGGTTTGAATTTTTCGCTAATCCCCAAAAACATTCTTACAGAGGAGATTAGCAGTTCGGTAGAATCTTCTGTGAGAACGCTTCCTAAAGACGTTGCCGATTTTATCCGCTTCGAAACTGTCAGGTGTTTACAATCATCTACACCTCCTAAAACTAACATTACAAAATACGAAAGGAATGCTCTCACACCTTACGTTCCAATTCCGACATCTCAATTTGTCCGCTGAGAAAGATAATGCTACGGTAGTTATGGATCGAACAGAGTACACCACTAAGGTTAAGTTTTTGCTCCAAGATTACTCTTATGTCTTACTTTCTCGCGACCCGACTTCCAAAATCGAACGGAAAGTCATTTCTCTCAAAAAAATCAGATGTTCCTACTGATATTTAACGGAGGTTGTTGATTCCTCGCACTTCAAAGCCTCCTCGATTCTATGGTCTTCCCAAAATTCATAAACAAGACATCCCCCTCAGAGCCATTGTCAGTACCATAGAGTTCCCTACTTACTCAAAAAGTTCACTGGTCAAAGTAAGAGTTAAATGTTTTCTTTTGTGAACATGTTGGACTTATATTCGGAGTAGGTTGCGTTTAAGAGACTGCTAACTAAATAGAAATGTTAACAGATTGCTTTTAGATCGATACAAGATGATGTCACATTTAATATGCTAACGTAAGATAATTATACAGAAGTTGACTGTGAAATCACCTTAAAATTAATGGTTAATAACTGTTAATAGCTGTTAAAATTAATTTAGAATGACAAATTGTTTAAAAGAATGCAAAGATAAATCATGTAAAGGATTAGAACGAAATTTTCAAGGGTAATACCACAAAAGGCGAAAATTTGTTGAGACTTTTTTCGTTCAAATGCAAATTATTGCGTTTAAATTTCTCGAAACCAAAACTGTGTTAAAAATTCAGCGAGACCGCAGGTCGAGTGAAATTTGAGCAGTTTTTGTTGAGATAAATTTTCAATAATATGCATGTTGACGAAAATTTTCTTAACAAATCTTTCCTTGAGTGGTATTTGGAAAGATTATTCAATAATATGAATAGATGACTTTTAACGTGTTCGACCGCACACATTTTTGACGTTTTCCACTATTAATTCAATACTGGAGCTTCCAACACGATTATTATGAGTTTTTAGAACGACGCTGTTTTGCAAACTTCACTTTGACGTTTTGGTGAAATGTCAATCAAAGGATACTCGCTAAATTGAAATCATTGAAACCAATCGGGCTCGCGTGAAAACACTGCGACATTAGGTGTTTTCAAAGACAGTCGATTTTGATTGGCCGTTTCTGAAAAATTGAACAATTTTCATTGGTTCGTTCATTATAGTGTTGAATAATCACATGAATAACATGAACAATGTGTAATTGAATATAAAAAATAAGAAACAAGGTACCTCCAAGCTAGAATGGAAGCGTGAAAGCAAGGGGTGCTTCGCGCGCGAATTGAACTCCATGCTGTTTACGAATATGGTAATCGATTATTGTTCGGAACGTATTTTTAAAAGTATAACGATTTCAATTGTTTTTAAAAGAGACCTATACCTATGGGTGAATAAATATGGACTGACGACGAATATTTTTTAAGTAAACATGACTGCAATATTTGTAAACATAATATATACATCTAGTATCCGCATAATCAAGGTGTTTTGTTTTTAGAAAACACTGGATCGTAGGATACTAAATTTTAAATCATATATGTCTATTTCTGTTTAACGCATACAAAGCCCATAAACTTTATTCTAGCTCATTGGACTGCCTATGTTCACATTATCCACCACCCATCTGTATATAGCATCCTAGGCTCTAGGAGTTTCTAGCTGTCCATCCATTTCTAGATTTTTATTCCTCATGGTGTCATGTAGTTCGTTAACCCAGGATCTCTCGAGTCTTCATATTTTTCTTTTATTTTTTGGAGTTCATGCCAATATATTCTTGGGTCAGTGTTCTTTTCCTATGCCACCAACTGTCTATATAATTTTCAGAATTTGGTTTTCTATTCGTCGCCGTGTATCCTCCAGTAGTCCAGTTTAAGAGTATGTACTCTAGATTTGATCCCCGTATTCAGTTGCAGTTTCGACCCATAAGTTGTAATACTGTTTTATATATTCTGTTCTGTGTGATTGTTCTTATTCTAGCCTGACCGATATTGTTATTAATTTCTTCCTTGATACTCTCGTTGTTTGTCATTAAAATTCTAAGATATTTGTATGTATTCATCTTCCTAACTGTATAGTTCCCAAGTAGTAAGTCTTTCTCTGCTATGCTGTTTCGCACTTTTACGTGATTGGTCATATCACTACATTCAACTATATTCTGCACAAATAGAAATTTTAAATTTGTAATTATGCAAAATTTCATTAAATATTGCGGGCTGCTATATGAAATGACTGTAACTAGGACCATGGCCTAGCATTCTTTTTATTTCCCAGTTTTGCAAGAATAAATTATGCAAATTAGTTGAAGTTATACTACGATATTTTTATTAATCTGCACTCACCTGACTGTGGGAGAGCAGCATCAGTAAATCTTCATATAGTTTATTAGAAGATTGTAGTGGATTTGATGAAGGCGTCGTACGTGTCTTGACGTAGCCAGCGAGCAATAGAGTTGATTAACAAAGGTCAGAAAATTTATATAAGTTGAAAAACCAAATCCAAATCCTTCTGATAAGCAATATTAATAAATTAACGAGTCATATCGAAAAGCAAACAAGAAATATTTACCCGAGAGATTTTGTTCACAAAGTGCTGTTTGTTTGGATAATAAATGATCATGAAATCTACTTAAACGGTAAATAAGATAGAACAAAAAGAGAATTTGAATAAATTAATTTATTAAGCCACAGTTGCATGCATGTCCCAGCTGAGTATACGTTTTTATGTCTTTAATTTAATTAATGGAGCTAGTAATAGATAAAAATGGCAATTTATATAGTACATAAACATTATTATTTGTTAGAAAGATTAAGTAAATTTGACGTTTATTCAATGATATAGGTTTTAGTACGATGAAAGCAGTTTTGATAATAAATAATTATAATAAATAAAATTCAATTTACTTTCTCCGTGTGGAGTTGCTAGTCCTCTATCGGGCGCCTCCCCGGGTGGAGGATAGGGAAAAGCTCTTCTAATATGACGGGTACCAGAAAAATATGATATTCGGACCAGACCAAAACTAGCACTAAGAAACATACTACGTAGCGTCTGATCCATAATGGGAGGCTACAAACAGCGAGTGGCTCATAGTGGGCGGCTGATTAATATATACAAAAATTCATGGAAAAGAGGATGACAGAGTGAAAGAAGGGAAATAATATCCGGGTGGTAATCTATACCTCATTGAGTAGGAGCCCCATCGTATACGGGGGGGGGGGGGGGGGCAGTTATTCCATGAGGAGTGCTCAAGACCCAGTTTCAAGACTCAACCAAAAATCTGAGGTTGAGGGAAGGAAGATGGTGACAATCGTAAAATCCAGATTATATAATTGCATAATTTAATTCATATTCGAATCCATATCAATATTTTTTATCAAAGTCTTGCCCAAAATTGCGTTCCGTACACAAGACTGATAATGGTGGAAACAATTTTATTGGTTCTGTTTTTATCAAGAAAAGAGGAAACCGCTCCCAGTTTTCCACTAAGGAAAGGCCCGTTGTTCCGGGAAAAATTATAATCCACGGTAAGCTACCGATCCATAAACATAAAAAAGTCTGTTAAAAATACAGGCGGCTAATATATAAACCAAATGTAACTCCTATCGCAAATCTTTACTCCCACTAACTTCATAAACTCGGTTTCACGTCGCTGTAAATTTTGAGGATACCACTGAAAAACGAAACGAAAGAATAACTGACACATTCGATATACGTACGATATCTTTATCCAGCCGACCCAGAGGCCAAGAGCCAAAATGTCAATACAAACTTTAATACACAAGACCAGCCAGGCGTATCATCGACTTGGGCAGAATGGGGATATGAAAATATCCTTTTATATTTAACGGGGGCCTTCGGGAGCTTAATTTAAAGCAGGTTCGCAACCAGATAAGCGCGATTTTATCCGCGATAAGCTCTGCGAATGCTGCTGGTAATGAATCCTGGTGGCGTTTTAAATATAAGTTACAGGGGTAAATAATTACCCGTGCATTGAATACGTTAAAATAAGGGAGTTGGGTGAAACACGCCCGGATTGTTTATGTTTTATATTAGTCGAGTTGGCCCGTAATGCACGCGTAATTACATTTTTTCTCCTGTTCCAGCACAGCAGCCCCACTCCCACATGGAAACAAGTGCTGGTGTTCCTAACGAAAAATTGTGGGTCCTTGGGGAACACTTTCGCAATAAATTGTGTATAGGTTAAACGCAATAATGAAATTTCCCTGCGAATGGACGTTTATGAAAAGCTATTACCGGGACGACGTGAGGCATTCTTGCAGCCGCGTGGCGAATAAATCTGTCGCAAGTGCAAGTGACAGCTACAGAAGGTCGCAAATTTAAAATCACTCGACTCCTCAAAAGCGCGGTTTCGGCGGCAATTCCAGCGATTATGGGGTAATAAAGTGAGGCGCGAATTCTGAGGCTTTTGTATCTTCCCATCTTAATAAAAATCGACCCCCACTTAGGGGGTGCGACAGATACATAGTTGCTGAGTGGAAGGCGCTACGTTCTGGAAAGAATGGGTATTGATCGTACAAAAACGGGGAATCGAGGCTTCATGTTTGAAGTTTGATCAAAAGACCAGAAAAATTTAAATAACGTTAGATTGAGCGATGCAAATAAATCACTATGATCACTTAATCTGGAAATATATAGATGCGAAGCTTGGGAAGAGCAGCAAATACAAATTAATATTAATGACCGCCACCGTTACAATACTCAAATTAACTTCTATCAGCGTTATGCTCTTTTATAGATTCTAGCCCAGGCCCAGACAATATTCCTATTAAAGTTTTAGAAAACCAGTCTGAAACAATAATTCTACCTAGATCACTTATATTTTTTCTGAATTTTGAGAAATACTGTTCAAAATAAACTCGACCTTCACTGTTACAGACCCATCTCGTTACAAAATATAATTTACAAACAAATCATGACGTGTCACCGAATATAACGTCTAAAACAAAATGGATACATCTTCAGAGATAACTACCCTACACATACAGTGCCAATCAAGCAAGTAAGGAACTCGTTTCTAGTCATTCCTCAACAATGCTGTCAGGCATTCTGGGATAACCGAAGCCGCTAGTCTGAGATTTAAACCTATCCGATGAAGCCGTTCATAATTGTCCCTAAACCCACCTAGAGACACATTCTAAAGGCTCCCGATCCTCCACTCCTGTGGCTTTTTGGGTCCAGCACCTGAATACGATCTCCAAAACTGCCCTCAAACTGAACCCCGGGGCTTGTTGGATTCAGCACTTGAGGTTTAGTTACTCTTCCCTGCGTACCTAGAGATCATAGAGAAGCCACGACAGATATGCATATTTCTGCATGATAAGGGCTCACAAAGCCGATTTACAGCCGAAATTAATTAACACGGCCTACCTGTATAAAGGCACTTCCATATTCCACGATGAAGTTCCGGAGAAACACCAGAGGAACTCACAGCTCCCGCTCCGAGCCCGTAGCTCCGATATGTAGTTTGGCAGAAAGTCCAGGCGGAGCGCCTTGCTGGCGCTCGGGTTTTACAAGGTAAAAGTTAAGCATATTGCAGCGCTCCGGAGAACGCCGAAAGTGACCCCACAGGCCATCTAGCAAAAGTACTACCCGATTCAGCCCCGAGGGGAACATCAACAAGGGTTTTTGTCGAAATTTAGTAATATCAGTTTGACACCAAATGTAAACAAAGCAGACATTAGGTGCGGTCATGTTTAACAGTTTGGTTCCAGAAACGCCCGTTCCGGTGAAAAACAGCGAGTAGAATCAGAAGCATCTTCTGCGGCGCCCGTACCAAGAATATACCAGGTATAGTGGGCTGCAGCCCTGTCCAGGTCAAGTTCTGCGGCATTTCCCCAAATGCATTTTATTTTCTTGTTAAACGCTGTACATGCATAATACAAATAATTCTAATTTAAGGGAACCTGACTTGTAATTTACAGAGAAATATACACTTTATGTGTACTTCGTCTATATACTTGAGTAATCGGACCCTGGCATTAAGAGCTACTCTTACGTAGAAAAAGTTATTAAGCAACAATTATCCAGTATGGAGTGTTCATAACTTTTTAATTTCACCACAATGTATCCCAGTCGCCAGTGTGGCCGAGCGGTTAGGGCGTCAGACTGCGGTGCCACGGTACGGGGTTCAATCCCGACATCTCACAACTGGCGAGTGGCCCACCCAGTCGCTTTAAAATTTGGGTACCGAAACCACGGTTGTGGAAATAGGGAAAGTAAGACAGTCGTCGAAGGCGTGATGCTAACCGCATCACCCAGTACGCCGTTAACGGTGTGCCAAATGACTGGGTTTCGGAAAGAGCTGTTTCGGCGACCCTGACTCGTCTTGTCTCAAGCCATGTTTCTACATGGAATGAAGTGCCCGAACTTTACAATGTATCCCATAGCTCCCCACAATACAATCAATAGTATTACAGGTCATTATGCCAAACAATTTGTAACAGATGCTCTTAAACACAGTTCTGCCAACAATGAGAAAATATACAGTACATTAAATAGCGACACATTAAAGATTACATAAAGATTTAGATCTATCCAGCAACCCTCAATTGAAAAACAGATTGAGAGAGAAACAGATTGGCTACACCGTTCGTCGCTCATTTATTTGCCAAACAGGAAACGCTCCAGAATGCCAAACCGAAAATGCCATCAACATTCAGAATAGAGAAATCGTCACCACTTGCTAAATAACCTAATTGAAGTGCAAGATAATGACAACATGGAGGCCTAGATATCGGAGCTGTCCTGCCGCTCGCAGTCGAGGTCACAGTGAGAACTCGAGCGCTCGGTAGAGAGTTCGCCTTCCGGTCGGGGCGCTCTGGTTCTCACTTAGGTAACGCATGATAGTTTAAGTGACGCCCGCACCCCCTGTTGAAATGCGAAAAGCGGTTCCAGGAGGGAACGGTAGAAGAGCTTAGGAAAGAAAAAAAATGACAACATAAGTGAACTCAATGGTATTAAATTCATTTCAGACTGCGAATTATATAATATGTTGTAAAAACTTTTTTATAGGGCACTAATAGTCTAGCTACTAATGCACCATTAACTAGCTAACAGAAAAAAGTAGAGTCTAAGGTGCAAAATCCAACTAGTATAGGTGGTTTTATTCGCTTACTGTTTTATTCTTGACTCAAACTTTAAGAACTCCAAGAACTCTCGTCTCGAAATTTCAATTTCAATAACTACTCAAGAGCGCTTGAAATATGAAATCGTTTCAAGTTAAGAAAAGTAAGTAACACTCAATCAGACTATTTGGAAAACGTTTAACGAATGGGTTAACACCTAACAGAATTTGATTTTTTTAAATAATAGTAGTCTGCAGCCATAATACAATTAAAACTGTTTTAATCTGTCAAATTAGTTGCTTACTATTATATTGTGTAATTTATCTTTATTTCTTGATAACATTTTACCTAAAAATAAGTAAAACGTACTCAAAACAAAGATGTTAAAAGACACTTTAAAAAAGAGAAACTCAAACTTTCAAAAATAATTAAACTTTTGTGTGCACAGTAAAATTATTTGATCTGATCGTCATCATTACTCTTCCTGGTTCCAACAAGAAGTGCACTCTCTTTTAATAAAGCCGAAACAATAATAATCTACGTCCAGCTTGTGTAAGTATAACTTCGGTCGGTTTTGACTATTTTAAGCAGGTTATGTTGTTGTTACCTTTATATCTCTTCAGCTTTCTCGAAGAGATATGTACACAATATTGCTTTAAACATATTCATTTCTTTTCAAAACGACGGAAACCCCGTTTAAGACATATACATATCTTAAACTGAAATAAAAGGGCCTCGCTTGCGATAGTCAAACGATTGTACCTGGTCATACACGATGACAAATTTGTGTTATTTATAAGACAGTACTTGGTGTTTGTGTGTCGGTGATGTATTAAGAAAATTTAACCAAGAAAATACTTCTCGGCGAATAGAAATGTGCGCGTTCAGCTCCAGGATTTAGGCATATCTCGTTTCGTGATCTCTGAAAATTTATCTTACTACAGGAATACGCCATTTATACAAATACATTTATACGGACACGAGAATATGATATCGATAAACTGACACAAACAATTTAAGGTGTTACTCCACTTCTAACGTGGATATGCCCCAAACCTCTTTTCGTAAGTGCAAACTTACTGATAAAACGCATACAAGATTGGATGAAATTTATACATGTAATCTCAGTTTAGTAGGTTGTGACATATTCAAAATTTGCGGTACAATACTAAACCAATAAAACGTATTACTCTTATCGTAGTGCAGCAAGTCCGTCACTGTAGTGATACGGGAATGACGGCGGTGGAGCACCGAGGCTGAGCGAAGATCCTTGGTTTCGAATTATGGTCTGCTAGCAGTTAGAAGCTGATCGAGAATTGCGGACTCGCAAATGGAAACTGTGCCTGACGGCCTCACTTCGATGAAACCAAGATGGACAGTTCCAAGAATGGCGACAGGAGAAATTGGAGTCAATCTACATGCGATGTGAGGGAAACCCTTTTAGGGCTGCGTCGCTATTCCAAAATTGACACAGTAACGCTTTCCCAAACAGCTACATTGACGGAACGAAAACCCTATCACGCATAATCTCTATTTGAAGTCAATTCCCGACTCCTGATTTACTTTCCACCTCAAATTGAAGAAAAGAAAAGTGTAAATTTTAAGTGGAAACAAAAATAGCAATAATTGTTTCTGTTCTAAAATGTTACTAATTGAAGATGAAATACTGGTATATCTATATAACATTGTTACGATATTAAATTGATGTTACGACACTTCGTGGTACGAGGGTGCCGATGGCACACCCCACTTTCGGGAAATTTCCCATGCTTGCCCTAAAACACGCATAAACAGGCTAAAACCACGGCTGAAACGTTCAGTGAGATGGGCGGGGTCCTTTTTAACAAGACGAAACTTTAGGGACAAGCGTGGCCACATATGCAGAGTGTTGCCAAAAAGTTGGTACGGGGTTTTTAAAGAGGGCGCTACGAACTACGGTTGTACAACCCCTCTTGTAGAAGTTCTAAGTCCAAAACGGAATGGTGAATAAATGCTTTGATGCTCTCGGGTATCGACTGCCACAGTGCGGGGCTTACCTGTCGCTTGCAGGTTTTGCCAGGATCCGCTGTACAAAAGCTATACATAAGTTGCCGCTAATGGCAAAGGCACGCCAAAACAAATCATATACATAAAAACAACAGTTAAAGAAAACACACAGATAACAGTAAACAAATGAGGTCTATTGATCTCAGAAAAATGCAACACAGTTGAATTTCCACGTTTCTAAGCATTTAGGGGTTAATGGGTTAGTAAGTATGATTAATTACGTTAAAGTTAGTGATGGGCATAATCGGATGATTTCAATAATCGGAATGTTCTATTTTGGAATGTTTATAAAATCGGAATATTATCCGATTATTTTACATTACGTAAATGCAAGCAAGGGAAAACGAGCGAAACAACAACAAGCGGAAGGAAGATGAAGTGCGTGCAAATTTGCGATGAGAGCACTCGCCGTCACGCCGTACGCTTTTATCTTGGCATCTATTGTTTGGGTTTGTAGGACGGCCAGTAAAACAATTTATGAGTTTGAGTCGCACAGTGGGATATAATAGGAAATAAAATATTTTTTCAAATTATTACAGTAGTTACCTTAATAGACTTTCGGAAAATGGTAGTGATATTTTAAAGATTAATGGCACATAAAATACATAATAGATAGTATAAAACAATACATGAATTTGAAGTCTGTAAGTTGTACTATCTAATAATTAATCTACGAAATACCACTGCCATTAGTGCCTTTCACGTATCATACACGTGCGCACACGGCGTGACCTGTCGGCATTCGCCAACCAGCATATAGCAGTCAAGTGAGTCAACACAACATTCCGTATTCCGTTCAGTTCCAATTGGCATTTCGTTTTCTCATTTTGTATACCGAATAGTAAAATAATCGAATTTTGAAAAGTTCCGAAACGTTCCGAAATAATCGGAACCTTCCGATTTTTTGAACAATCGGAAACTTTCCGATTATTCATTCGCGCTGGCGTCGCTATAATTACATTGAGCGAAACTGGGCGATTCCGGTTCGTAGGTGAGCATACCTGAGGGGTTCACCATTCTAACAACAGCGTAATAATTCTAAGCATACAAGCCAATATACGTGCTTAAAGGGGCGCACTGACAACAAGTAATTAATTCTAACGCCGTTACTGATCTAAGCCAGTGTAAACCGGTACAAATGTTGCACATAAAGGCGCCTAAAGGGCGACGAGTGGGCGCTAACTGGTACGATGCTCGCACTTCTCACCTCGCATGGCGATAATTCACTGATCCACGTTATGCAATCAAAATTAGCACACTTTAAGACTGCAAAAATTCACAATACCTGCGTAGCTTCTCCTGGAAGCAGTAGTCCCACGTGGCAGGAGGCGGAATGGGACGTTTCGCCGTCGCCATTTCGCCGTCGCCGTTTCGCCGTCGCCGTTTCGCCGTTGCCATTTCGCCGTCGCCGTTTCGCCGTCGCCTTTTCGCCGTCGCCATTTCGCCGTCGCCATTTCGCCGTAGACTATTTTACATTTCCGACTTAAAAAAAAAACACTTTTTCAGTTATCTATATCTAAGCAAAACATGGAATCAAAGTTTTACATGTTTTAAATGATACATGTTCGAAATCTTTAATAGCTTTAAAATATTATTCACATTTATTTTCCATTAGGACGTTAAAGGTTATTACAGTTACATTAAACCGTCTGATTAGTTGTTGATGGTAATGAGCCTACTTGTTACTTTTTGCTAATCCTTTTATCATACAAATGTTTGTCATTATAATGATTTGGTTTAGAAAATTCCCTTTAAGGTGGTATGGCCGTTATGATGATTTTAGTGAGCTGCTCTTTTTTCAAACTTTACATTTTTATTGTGTATTGATGTGAGGTAGGTGATTTTCCAGTTGAATACTTCTGAAATGGGTTTCTTTTCTTTTTTCTTCTATTTTTTAATTAACTCCTATTTGAAATAGAACACCCACATCCGGTATATTATTACATTTTTGAATTTAGCTTAAACTTTTAGAGAAAATTTATCTCTTCAACTAACGCTCTATTTTGTACCGTTTTTGTAGAATTTGTGATTTTTGAAAAATTTTGATAAATGCTTAAAAATTAAAAATCAAATTTTTGGCTAATTATAAGATCACTGTAAAAGGAAGTTGCGTGAGTGTATCACACCAGATTTTTTAACTCAACTTCAACATCTTACATCTCGCTTATTATACATTTTCGATATAAGTTGATTAACGTTTTCCGCTTTATTTTGAAATGTTCTGTGTATTCCTGAAGTTTCCCGAAATAAATTTGAACCACCCTGTATATATGTGACTTTACAATTTAAATATTACTGTATACTTGCTGTTTAAGTACAATAGAAATTATTAAACTTATTAGGCATTTTCTTCCGGCAACGGAGTAGAATTATATTATTAAGTTATATTATTAAGTTAACAAAGATGATAGTTTATAAGCAAACAAATTAATGTCCACATAAATAAAGTGAAGGTTGCATTACATTAAAGTATAAAAATAAACTAAAGTATAATTATTTGGCAGCACGGTCTTTGTTCCGCTTTCAAGTTGACGGCGAAATGGTCGAGGGCGAAAAGGCGACTGCGAAGTGGTCGGCGGCGAAGTGGCGACGGCGAAATGGCGTCGGCGAAACGGCGACGGCGAAACGGCGACGGCGAAATGGCGACGGCGAAATGTCCTAGACCCGGCTGGAGGTCGATGCGATAGCACCTGGGCAACGAAGCAGGGGGAGGGGAGTCGCAGGCAGTCTGCAGGTCAGCACTTCGCGAAAGTAGCTCATAAATTTGTTCCTTGTTGAATTGATCCGTCCGAGGACGTTTTTGGGGTCCTTGGCCACTACAAAACAACTGGAGGAAACAGTAGGCGCAACATTGAAGCCATGATCACACACACACACACCAACCACGCACGTTGTGCAAGCTTTGCTAGTTCGAGATAGGGATGGTTGTCAATTCCCGGACCTACTCTTTTGAACCTAGTTTGCTTGCCGGAGTAGGTGCACCTAGTTCGGAGTTCGTAAAAGAGTAGGTCACCAAAGCCGAACTCGCGTCAGTGCTGATAAGCGTGGGGTGGCGGAACTGCGGAGCAGAGCATCGGACTCACTCACAAACTATCAACTCTCACTCCTGGGAAGTGAATCGGATCGGCTCTTTGAAATGGGAATGGAAATGAATCGACGCGATTTGCGCTTCGTAATCGTTCATAACTGAGTAGAAACTGTATAATGTACTCAAGGCAGATTTGGATTCGGAATGTGGGATCACTATGGCAATAAACTACATTTGAGTAATATAACATGCGACTGTAAGTGCAAGTTCGTCCGAGATCCGACTCCGGCCGCTCCAGCGTCTAGCGAGACCTGCAATTTTGCGGCGACCGGGAACGGAACTATAAACCTAGCTTCTTGCAACTAGTTCGGAGTAGGCTGTGCACCTGATCCTTTAGCGGAA
This sequence comes from Agriotes lineatus, assembly GCA_940337035.1. Classification (NCBI taxonomy): domain Eukaryota; kingdom Metazoa; phylum Arthropoda; class Insecta; order Coleoptera; family Elateridae; genus Agriotes; species Agriotes lineatus. Next base: position 38,292 of record CALNHX010002769.1, on the reverse strand, counting down.
CAGGTTTTATCATCCCTAGTTCGAGACTGATTCCTAAATCAAACCCCGCTTCTGCCGGAAGAGTGCAGCAGTCCAGAGTTTAGCTACTAAAAAGTAATACATTTGAATAATCACAAAAACCTGATGTTACGCAACTTAAAGCACTTAAGAGAAATACAGGTTGCAGATTCATCATATAGTCCTTTTTGAATTGAGTTAGGTGGCTAGTTGAAATATTTTATATCTATATACATATATAAAGGAAAGTCGGAACCCTGACTAATCAACGCAGAGCCGAAACCACTGGTACTAGAAACTTGAGATTTAGGTGCAAGATTCAATTTCTTACGTAAGGTAGTGCTAAGAAGGGATTTTTTGAAATTCGATCCCTAAGGGGGTGAAAAGGGGTAAAATGTGTTTTCACGAATTCCTCAATATCTCTTACACCCGATAAGATATCGATTTGGTGTTTACTTGCAAAGATTACCAATGCAAATACCTAGAAACGTATTTCAGGATTTTGCCTTAATCAACCCCTAAAGGTGCAAATCTGGATTGGGGGTGAATTAAAAAACCCTTCCTATCTCCTATGTTTATTGAGTTAGAACATTCTTTTTTGGCATATAGATGTATTTTTAAAATATTTAGAAAGGGGTTTAAGGGAATTTAAAAATTTAACCCTACAGGGGTAAAAGGAGGAAAAACTGAAAAGGGGTAGGGGGTTTAAAATTATTATATTTTATTTGCTGTGAGTTCCAGTTCACAATGAAATGGGTTAAAAACAATTTTTTTAAATTTTGGAATAAATGAAGTTTGGAAAAAAATGCAGTTTTATGAGACTAACATCAATTTTATCTTCTATACATATATAAATGAAAGTCATAACCCTGACTAATCAACGCAGAGCCGAAACCACTGGTACTAGAAACTTGAGATTTAGGTGCAAGGTTCAATTTCTTACGTAAGGTAGTGCTAAGAAGGGATTTTTTGAAATTCGACCCCTAAGGGGGTGAAAAGGGATAAAATGTGTTTTCACGAATTCCTCAATATCTCTTACACCCGATAAGATATCAATTTGGTGTTTACTTGCAAAGATTACCAATGCAAATACCTAGAAACGTATTTCAGGATTCTGCCTTAATCAACCCCTAAAGGCGCAAATCTGAATTGGGGGTGAATTAAGGAACTCTTCGTATCTCCTATGTTTATTGAGTTAGAACATTATTTTTTGGCAAATAGATGTATTTTTAAAATATTTAAAAAGGGGTTTAAGGGAATTTAAAAATTTTAACCCTAAAGGGGTAAAAAGAGGAAAAACTGAAAAGGGGTAGGAGGGTAAAATTAGTAATTTTTTTTGCTGTAAGTTTCATTTCACAATTAAATGGGTTGAAAGCATTTTTTTAAATTCCACCCCTACGAGGGTGAAAAGGGGTAAATGGGTTTTCACGAGTTCCTCAATATCTCTTAGACCCGACGAGATAGCGACTTGGTGTTTACTTGCAAATATTATCAATGCAAATACCTAGAAACGTATTTTAGAATTTTGCCCTAATAAACCCGTAAACGAGCAAATCTGGATTGGGAGTGAATTAAAGAACCCTTCATATCTCCTATGTTTATTGAGTTAGGACATTCTTTTTGGTATATACGAATTTCTCAATATTTCATAAGGCCCTATAATGTAACAATTTGGTTTTACTTAGAAAGGTTACCTATATAAGTTCCTAAAAACGCAATTCAGGATTGTGCACAGATCAACTCCTAAAGGTGAGAATTTGGTTTTAGGGGTAAATTATAGAACCTTTCGTATTTCCTGATTATCATGGTTTTTGGGAATATGTGTTTAAATCTTTAAAAAGTGGTTTAAAGTTTTTATTCTAAATTTCTTTGTGAAAGGAGTAAAAATGGGGTAAAAGTAAAAAGAAGTTAAAAAAAAGGTTAAAGTTGTTGATTTTTTTCCGTGTGTCCAGTTTAGAATAAAATAGAAGGATTTCCGAAATTCCACCTTTAAGTGGTGAAAACTGGTATGTTGCTACAATTTATGAATACAACATTTAATAAGTACATTTATTATTGTTATTCTCATTGCTTAAACCTATAGTTTTATCAATCTATATAAGGAGAACGACAATTACATACACATTTCCAGGGGATACGTGAAGCATAAAAGGGTTATGGAGAACTTCTTTTGGAAGAATATTGTTTCTTTTTTACCTACAATATTGTTTTGCAGCGTTTGTTAGTTTAGCGTATTGAGTGACGGAGGAGGGGAGCATTCTAGAATTCGTTTAGAATTTAGGAGAAAAAACATTTGTAGTCCGTACGAAGAACGGGTATCTTGCTAGTTACTAATAAAAGAGAAACCACTTCCTGTTTTGAATAGAAAACAGATTGAGGCTTCATAGCGTCAGCAGAAAAAGCACAGCTACGAACTGAATCCCAGCATAAACGGATAAACTTTGCAATTGTATGGCTTTAATTAGTATAATTCTACGGTTAGTATATTAAGAAATAATAATTTTTCAGGCAAATAGGATTGATTCATTGGGCAGTTTCTCTTTATAGAAGCGGTTATTAGTTAACTGGTATGTAAAGAAATTGGATAATTCACACATATCTTAATTGAGAGTATCTTTGGTTTAGCTTTTTGGCCTCCCCTCTAATCCTTGCCGTCCAACGGACTTGGTCACCTTTTTTGAACATTTTTACTTATAGCATGGTGATGCTTTTGTTTGGGGATATAAAAAAATATGCACCGTGCCGACCTAACATTTGGGAAAACATAGTTCATATTGAAATTCATGGTGTTATTCCCAAAAAAAAAAATGTTTTTCCTGTGACCATGTAGCCCCACGGTGGGGCTATTTGGACACCTTTCACTTTTTTATCGTTATAGGTCACGGAAATGCATCAGCATGACCATGTTACCCCGTATATTCAGCAAAATGATAATAGCCATTTATTTATACTGAAATTTTTGATTTTTTCCTTTGAATAACTTTAAAAAAATATTTTCTTGTTATAAAATGTGTTTTATTTCTTTCTAATAGGTAAACATAGGTATATAAAACTTTTAGTTTCAAAAATAAACTTAAATAAACTTCTGTGAGTGAAAACTGAACTTCAACTAAAAAAATTTCATTTTAAATCTAACATACGAAAAAGACAAAACTGAGAAAATATTATTCAGAGTCCGGCACAAAATCTTTGTCTAGGTCACTATCATCCACTATTTCTTCTTCAGAATCTTCGCAACGGGGGCAGTTGTAATACGGGTCAGTGCTTCCTTGGTTGCAAAGGCCACACATCCATTTGTGGCATTTAAGGCACTGAATCCATTCATTTTTATCCAGACAATCTTTCCAATTTATGCGACAAATGCCACAAGTAGATGTGTCTTGTTTATTCTGTCTAGCGCTTTTACGGATCGGAACATTAACGTCAGAGTTCAAAATGACCGTGGTTGATTTGGAATTTGAAGGCTTATCCTGACTTACGGAGGCACTACATTTCTTTAAATTTGCTTTCTTCGTTTTCTTGGAAGACACAGCAGACTCAGGCTTCTTAACAAAGGTAGAAACATCCGTACCTGGCTCTATTTTCTTGCCTCTGGCACGTTTGGTCTTTTGACTTCCACTTCCTCGATGTTCTTGTAAGAGCTCTATCAAACTAGCATCAAGACTTCTTTCTACAACTTTAGCGTCAGTTTCGTCTAGCCCATCCGGGATTCGCTTTAACACCTCATGTGGATTTGCACAAACCAGTGCCTCTGAAGCCTGATATCAGGTTCTGTTTGACGGTGATCCCTACTTCTTTCCACAGTCTGTTCAAAAGAACGGGGAACTGCTCTTTTGGAATGGACTCAGGGTACCTGCTTTCTTTTCGCCATTTATCCAGTATTTCTCGCCATTTCTTTTTCATGGGTGCAAATACGGCAACGTCAAGTGGTTGCATGAGGTGTGTTACGTTAGCTGGAAACGGGGTCATGTAAATGTTGCTATCCTTGCATGCCTGAATCATCGCTGGAGAGAAGTTGCTGGCAAGATTATCTCCTACTAACACAACTTTGGCACCTGGTTCACGAGTTGCTTCAATGTGGGGTTTTAAAATGCTGAAAAACCACGTTTCAAAAAGGTTCATATCAAACCATCTACTGGGACTACTGGCGTATATCGTCCCCAGGGGTCCACCTTCCATCCAGTTTTGATACAAATGTAAAGCCTTATACACCACCATTGGCGGAAGCAAATCACCATTTGCATTTCCGCAAACCATTATACTAATCGAAGTTCGCGAGTGCTCTTGGGCCCTCTCAACTCTTTTTGTATTTCGAGGAACAACCACTTTCCTTGCTCCAGGATCGTCCGTAATATTGGTTTCGTCGTAGTAATTATAGAAATTGGTAGGCTCGACGTCGCGTCGTTAAGAGTGGTTTCTATGTTATTGAAAAAAGCCATAACATTTTCTCTATCGACGGAGGCTCTTGATCGCTTGATGTTAGATGCTATTCGAATGGATAGGCGGTTCCTCTTGATAAAGTTTTCTACAAAATCGGGTCCGGGAGTATTGTCATTGAACACTGCAACAGCTTTTCCTTGTTTGTCAAGATATTTTTTGATTACATCCCTCACATCTGGCTTTGTAAGGGGGAATCCCCAAGTCGCGACTGTTCCCAGCGTTTCTGATATTGTGGCCTCCTCCTGCCTACTAAGAACGGTTGGGTGACCAACGGGCCTTGCATTTTTTCCAAGTATCTTTCTGACCAACGTGGTACGTGGTATTTTGTAGGTTAGGGCCGCACGTTTTTTTGGCATCCCGGCGGCAACAGCAGCCAACGCTTTTTCCAAATCTTCTCTCTTAAAATTAGCGTATGGCCTAGATCCAGACACTCTTGCATATTTTCTCACCATTTTTAGTACTCCTTATTCCTGTAACAATAGAAAATCACGATACCGCTAATAAAAATCGAACCAAAGAGATAAAAAAAAAATTAAACAATATTGCGCAACACCAGTGACCAAGTAGCCCCAGGGTGACCGAATAGCCCCAGTTGACGGTGCTCTTTAAAATCAACGAGCCATTGTGATAGGGTGGAATAGAATCCACCAGGGTCGTAGCGAAACCTTTCGGAAGGGCATATCCGGAAAAGGACGACCATGTTAGACATGTGTTAATTATTAATAGAGAAACCTCACCAGAAAACCACTTCATTGGTTTGGCAATGGGGGTCGTTCCAGTTACATAAAGTTTAACTCGATGGGCAAGGCAGCAATTGCTGGCACCATGGATTGTTTTTTATAACTAGGTTAGTCCTAAAACTTTAGGAATATATGTATATATATAAACTGTTCAATTAATACATAACATAAAATATGTCAAGTTACTACCAAATAAGGGCATTTGTCATATTATCAACAGTCAATGACAATGACAATTAATTACCTTCTTGGTGGCCAGGCTAAACAAACCAGGTTATAACTTTATAAAGGTCAAATCATAGGGGTTTAATGTTATAATGCAGACATCTATCAAATAATGGGCGTTTCTTATACTTTAGAAATGTGAAGAGTTAAATGTGAAACTCATTTTAACAACCTTAATTAAAACTATAAATAGGTTAAGAGGGTATAAAGAGCTCTTTAGATTTATCTTACCTGAAAGTGTTGAATGTCCGTAAAATATTTATTTATTTAGAATAAGAATAACAACAGGATACAGTCCCAATTACAGTTATTCATACAAAAAAAAGAAATGATTTTATATGAGAAGTCAAACAAATTAATGTAGATTATTAAATAATATAATGATTAAGACTAAATTAAGGTTAAAAGTAAGCCATCAATTTACGTCACAAAACAAAAACAGAGAACGCAAAAAAATAACAAATGCAATAAATGATATAGAAAAAACCATTAATATACAAACAACATTTTTGTTTATTTGCAAAGCAGTCTTAGTACGCTCTTTAAAGATAATAATGAAATATTAAAGATATCTATATCAGAAGACACATCATCTACTGAGCGGCATAGTCTTCCAAGTAGTGAATTCTGTCCATAATTTGTACGATGACACGATATTTGTAGAATAGATTGATCTCTAGTTAAGTGTTGTGGAACTCGTATATTAAATCCCAACAATTCAGGACAATGTATTTCAGAATTAAAAATTTTATGAACAAAAACCACTTCTTGCTGCTTTCTACGACATTTGAGGGATGGAGCACCGACAAGATTTAATCTTTCAGGATAACTAAATGCAGATTTGCAAATATTCATTTTAAATAAAATAAAATTGATCATTTTCTTTTGCACATTTTCTATTCTTGTTTTGTGACATTGGTAATATGGTGACCACACAATACAACAATACTCCAGTGTGGATCTTACTAACGAATAGTAAAGCAGCAACAGCGCATTCATATCTCTAAAATCATGGCAACTCCTAATTATAAAACCACACATTCTTATTGATCTAGCTATAATGGTATCTATATGTCTATTAAAACTTAAGTTGACGGCAAATAAAATCCCTAAATCCGACACTTCGTAAATTCTGTCAAGAATAGTGTTATGCAAAATATAATTGTAATGAGCAACGGATTTTTTCCTATTAAATGAGATTATGTGACATTTTGAAATATTAAGTTCCATATCATTTAATTCACTCCACTTTTCAAGTTTATCAATATCATTTTGCACTCTTAAATGATCTTTGATATTTTGTACTCTAGCGTACAGTTTTACGTCATCTGCAAACAAGAGGCATTTGCAATATTCAGATTCGGTTGCGATGTCATTTATAAATAACAGAAACAAATAAGGACCCAGGTGAGACCCCTGAGGTACACCAGAAGTACAGTGGAAGGGTCTGGATAAGTATCCTTTAATCCTTACTTGAGAGTGCCTACCCGATAAATAACTACGAAACCAACTTATGAGGGGATATCCAAATCCTAAGGACTGTAACTTACTAACTAGAATTGCATGATTGACTCTATCGAATGCCTTTCTGAAGTCTGTATATATGGCATCGACCTGAAAACCAGCTTCTAAGGACTCATGTAAATACTCACTAAATAAAGCAAGGTTCGTGCAGGTTGATTTGCCCTTTGAGAATCCATGTTGTTGTGGAATAATTATATTTTGGGTTAGCGGAGAAAGTTTTGTTAAAAGTAGTTTCTCAAAAGTTTTAGCTATAACATTAAGTCCTGATATAGGCCTATAATTCTCAACGTTGTTTCTATCTCCCGCTTTATATATTGGCGTTACAAAACTGTTTTTCCAAAGATCAGGAAAAACTCCACTAATTAATGATAGATTAAACAAACGGGTAATCGGCAAAGTTAAGGTCGGACTACAGCATTTTAGAAGAACAGGATTAATCATATCAGGACCAAACCCCTTGTTAATATCTATAGACGATAACGCATCAAAAACCTCGTCTTCGGTAAAAGTTAATGAAGATAAGTAAAAATTTGAATTACCAGAAGAAAAAAGTGCAGGTTGATGATTATATGTGTGCACTGTGTAAACTGAGGCAAAGAAATCTGCAAATAAGTTTGCTATTGCATGACCATCAGTAGCATTTATACCATTAAATATCATTTTATTTGGAATCGCTGGTTTAATACGTTTCCCATTCACAAGACTCCAGAAGGACTTTAGATTGTTATTCTTTAGGTTTTCCTGGGTATTGAAAAGTAATCTATTATAATCAGATTCAATGGATGCTTCACACAATCTGCGACATTCCTTAAATAAGTTATAATTACGTGAGCGAGTTGCGATATTATTCGTTTTATACGCTTTATACAACTTAGACTTTCGCTGTATCAGATTTATTGTTGCTTTGCTAAACCAAATCGGAAATGTATTTGTTAAATTATAATGTTTTGGTACATAAGCTTCAATTGCATGGAAGATTATATCATAAAAACTACTGATCGACTCGTTTATATCTATGCTATCACTAAATATAACAGACCAATTAACTATTTCGAAGTAATCATTTAATAAATCGTAATTAGCAGACTTAAAGTTATAATCCCAAGTTATTTTATTGCGCAGACAATTTTCATCTTTATAATTGATATTTATTAGCAATGGAGGGTGGTGGCTGTCAATATTGGTAAGGGCAAAGTCGGAGGCTTCAATTTTAATATTCGAAACATTTGAAAAAACCAAATCTAAAACTACATTGTTTGCATTTAAAATATTATTCAGCTGTTTACAATTTAAATAATTATACGTGTCTACCAGCAAATCTGATTTTCCATTCGATTCACCCTTTGCTATAATTAATTCCCCATGTGACGAAATCCACGAGGACGGCAAATTGTAATCCCCCACAACGAAAACATGAGATGCAGGAAAGCGATCCGTTATGAACTCGACCGAGCGAACGTGAGATTCAAATTTGTCAATACCTGAGTTTGGTGGTAGATAAACTACACCAAAAATAATCGAGAGTTTTTTATTTGGACAAACTTCCACCCACACTTCTTCGTTTCCACGCATTGGTACTTCGATTAGCGAAGAACCAATATTTGAGTTGACTGCAGCAAGCACACCACCGAATCGTAGTTTATCACTTGAGTTCACAGACCTGTCGCACCGATAAACGTTAAATTTGTTTATATCAAATAATTCACCATCCTTGAATCCGCAATGTAAGCCCGTTTCGGTTAACAGAACAATGTCGATCTCATGATTTAATAAATTTAAGTAAAAATCGGTGGATTTTGTTCGTAATCCTAGAACATTTTGGTAATACACAACACACGATTTACATGGATTACAACGTAATTTTTCCGCACTATGAATTAGTTTTTTTCTTCAGTACCTGCCGATACTTTTTCCACTATAGTTGGAACTTTATTTATAAATCTAATAGTTTTGTTTGTCGCACCTTCCTCGATTAATTTATTTAACCGATTTTTTATCGTCTTGAAGTAATCCCTTTGCTTTTGAGTTTGATCCGCGGAAATCTTCACAGTTTTGTTACGCATTTTTGCTTTACTTTTAAGTACCTCTATAGCAGACATTTTGTTGTTAAGAATTACTTTCACCGGCCTCGTATTTCCCTTCTTGAATTTTCCCAGTCTGTATACCTTTGCTGTTTCTACAACAATATTATCGAGTCCGACGTCAGTAAGTAACTCTTTCACAGTTTTGAAATCATCCTCAATTCTCTCATCAGCAGCGGTTTTTTTAGACTCAGCCATATCATAAACAATAATGTTAGATTCCCGATGTAGACGATCTTGCATTTCTGCAATTAACTCTTCGGTGAAGTCTTGATTTGCTTCGCACTCTTGTCGATAGGTACCAGATTTTAGTTTTTGTACTTCTTCCTGAAGCTGGATGACAATGCTTTTCAGCTGTTTGAACATATCCTTATCGACTTTGCATGAGGGGCATGCATATGATAGCAGTCTACTTTCATCCTTGATGCAGTTTATCTCAGATCGCGACAGACCAGTACATACAGTGTGGATAGGCTTACTACACGTATCACATATTATTTCATCGCTTTTCACTATGCTATGAATACAAACTGCACAGTTTTTAACTCCTTTGCTCGTCATGGTAAACACACGTAGAATAATTTATGTAAAGCGAAGTTTCACGACACGTCCAAACCTTCTATAAAACTATAAGTTGATTAATCAATAGAAATCAAAATAATGGTAACTTTAATTCAATATTTCAGTATAAAGTGAACTGTAGAATTGCCATACTAATTAACCATTTATTATGTTAAACTCCCATTTGACATAAATATGAACCCTGAATTATAAGATTTAATGTAAATAAATATCAAAGAATAAAATTCACAATTTAAATAAAATTGTTGGGGCCCAATACTTTTTGTTTAATGAACTAAAACCTTTTTGACAAAGTGAAGTAAACTAAAAATATCCCACACTTTTTATGCCCATATCGCAGCCGAGGATTGAGCTAGTCGGAGATGTGTGAGCCTTCTAAGGTAGGTTACAATGGTTGGCACAAGAGGCGGGGAAGTGGCTTCCTAAACGCGCCAAAAACTGAGACAATACCTGCCAGATGTCTGCAGGTTTCCGTTACAACGGAAGGGTCGGGGTAAAGTCGATCATGCTCGTCTATTCCTACTCGTACAGCTTACTCTCTTTATTCATGAATTTTTACAGGCTCACGGAAGCCGCAGACAAGCACGTGTTCCGATCTACCGCCGAAAACCTTCGAGACTGGCGAGTTTTGAAATGCGCGCTTGTACAGTGCGCCTCAAAATTATATGGCGACGTGTGATTTCTCGACTGTTCCTAACAACCTGGTTTACTCTTACAGTTCATATTGACAGACGTTCCGCATATAAACTAGGCTTGAAAGTGCCTGTCCAAATACCTATATCTACAGTTTCATATAAATTCCATACTAATTAATTTATATCTACTATTGACAAAGAGCATACAGTAAATTGAAACTTCTAAGGACATCCATGTTTGAAATGAGACTTAATTACATTTTAGCAACTTCAATTAAAAAAGAAGTGGCTTCACTTATTGATTTTGCAAATAACAAACAGCATAATAACAGTAAAGCAATAGTTTCTTTTCGTATTATATAATAAGTTGTACTTTTGTCCGAAGAATAGAGCAAAATGTCCATAATTTAAAGGTTTTTCAGGCTGCACATCTAGAACTGTACTATTTGTTATACCTTGCATTTTGACATCACAAAAGCAAGACAATTTACACCACTTTTAAACAGAGGAAACGTTTTATTAAGAATGTGTTTATAACTAGCATCGTCTAGCACTGCTCAGACCAATCTACTGTGCTCAATGGTCATCGGCCAATTGAACATCACATTACTATGCACATATTGATAAAAGCGTAAATAGGACATTTGTAGGTTATCGTGGCGTTTATAAATAATCTGAATCGGGCAGAATAGAAAGAGATGCTATTTTTAATTTTGTTTTCTCAGCCTCGAAGTGCTACTGATTAATCCAGCTCGGTGAATAGATTCAGGAAAACAGTGATGGATTCTCGAACTCCGAAAAATATTTTTACTTCAAATTTTCCTTCGCATCCTGTGCTTCCTGTGGTTGATCACTGTTTCCTATGGGCGAAAAGTAGTGCATATCAGTTCTGTTACTACAATTATACTACCTCATATTATAAAAAGGAGCATGTGAGGCGTAGTCTACATCCTTAGGAAAAATTAATGCTTTGAATCTTTCATTCATAACCTTATTTTAAGATTAAACTATCATACGTATAGTACACAGTATAGTTCTGTACCGTTAACTCTGGACCCATTACAACTCGCGGCTTCAAATTCAGTTTAATAATGACATTTTAAAGTATCGAAATTGAGTGCTTCCACTCTATACTAATCTGGGTTATCAAACTCATTAAAACGACAAAAACGATGTATAAATTAGTCTATAAATACTTAAACGGCCGAGCCAATGTAAGCTCTGTTGTTTCCACGGCAAAACAACACGGATTAGCGAAGGTAAACCCTTTAATCGATCTGTAAATCCAATATTAAATTTAATCTGTTGAACCTAATCGAATTGTTAATTGAACCGAAATACCGGATGTTGCTTGGACCCTTTGACTTAGGCCGAGCGAAGATTAATCTCAAGTTCCCTTCAAGAAGCTGCAAGTCTTTATTTCCACGGCTATTAGCACGCTTGATTTTCGTAAAAACACGGATTACTACAGCAACACTTCAGCGAATTTGTTGTGGTATTTCCTAGAATTACCACATTTAGTAAGACCAGGACATTATATACTTATTTTTTTAGTAGTAATAATTGCATTAGTAATTAGAAATTATTACTATGTTCTCGATTTTAACATTTTAACAACAATATATCTAAACTTGCGAAAAAAGTTCGATTTATATATCAAAACATATTATGCACGAAATCCTGAACTAAATAACCAACATCTTAGATTGGGTTAAACGCGTTGTAAGAATGAATCTTTCCAGCTTTTGGTCGTATTTTTATGATTTGGTTGTCCCTATGATACGTGTAATGGATATTAGTTTTACATATGATGTTAAAGTGGAAGTTTACTTCAAAAGAGAGGGTTTTCTACAACGACGATGTTCTACTAGAAATACTTTTTCGAAAACTGTCAAAACATTGACATTTTCATTCTGTTTTCAATGGGCGAAATGATTCATTTCCGTAAACAAGAAACGAAATACTTTTAAGTTCTAGAATCTAAAGTATGATTAAAAATTATTTTCATCTAGTATGGCTGTGGAATAGTCCTAATTTCTGAATGCAGCTACATTTATACTTAAGTGTTGAACTTGACATTTGATTTTAAGTGGCTGATAGTTTTGCATTCATAAGTTAGGAAGTATTCCATAGCCATAGTAGGTGAAAATAATTTTTGATCATACTATAGAACGTTATAGTTAATTGTTTACCTAAGCCGCGAAATGTCTGGCGTATCGAGGAATGTTTATTCAGAGTAAGACAAACATTTCGCGAAAGTGCTGTACACAACATTTTTTGTGCAACCGCAATGCGTATTTTATTCAAAATAGCTATTTATGTATCAGGTTGCAAAATGAAAGTATTTTTCACACTAGACGTGACGTTTGCCCTATGACCGCGAGCGAGTTGGGCAACACGTGTGTGAAAAATACTAATTTTGCAACCTGTTGCATACAAGATTTTCTGTCATTTTGAGTCATATTAATTTTTATAGTACATAAATTTACTTACATCTACAAAGTTGTTCTAAATTTTCATATTAGCAGTATTGTTAATGTAAAATCTCATAGTGCAACTAGTGCGAATAAACAAAATGTCATTATATTAGGCAAAACAGAAACACATTATTAATTTTTATGCAATTATGCCGAAAATTTACGGTTGCGAATTTCTGCGAACGGTGATGCACTGAACATTTGGGTGTGCCTAAAGCGGCCAATTCTTAAAATTCACACAACATGCATCGCTGAACTAACATAGCATATTCAGGACAAAGGTAATTCACTACATGCATTACTTAATCAATATAAATGCAGCAATTTACTTTGTTTTAAAGCAAGAGCCGCACTCGGCTGATGAAAAGAAGGGCGAAGACATCGAGCTCGGAAAAATTGTGGCCCGGAATTGATGAATGTAGAAGGAACAGTTTCAGTTGAAGGCGTTAGTATTCAGCTGCGAAAAGAGAGGTCCCTCAGGGTTGCGTTGAGGCTCATAGCCCTTTAAAGGATGGTTACTGACTGTTTAATAGAGAGAGGATACAACAACGAGATGGGAAACAGACTGTCATACTTGTAGGTTGTGTTTTCGAAATCGTTGCTAGTTGACTGGCTGTCACGTCGTTAACTTGAGCCACCGGGAAGAAGTTTCTCACCCCCTTCTCCCTGTACAGCGACGACGGTAATCTTGAAACTGACTTATAGTTGAAACTTTCAACCAAAATTCGTTTTGTTGAAGATGTTTCCACGTTTGGTAATTTATATTTAACTCAGCACCAAATTTGTTCCTTGTAGTTTCAGAATACCTTTTGAATTTCTTTCAACGATGATGTATTTTGTAATCTTTGCAAGTACCTAATTCATAAAGGTGGCTCCAGATATTCGTCAATGCTTCTGAGATATTTATCGTTGGTGATATACAGTGTGGTCCATTAAGTGTGCAACAAATGGGAATTTTTTTTTATTAGTTGTACTTTAGTTACCTTATTTCAAAAAATATAGCAAAATTTTATTGAGAAAAGTTGTTTAGAATTAAAAGTTATACTCAAATACAAAGTCACGGCCTCCTATTCGAATTTTGATTCTTTTTTGGAAAATTTTGTATTACCCCCGTATGATACATATTTTTATTATTTTGATTTTATATGTATTTAAAGTAGCCACAACCACATCCCTTTTAAATAACTTTTAGCAACTTGAAGCGTATTTGTAAAATTTACTTCGATTTATATTTTTTTAGGTAAGCGTCCACTTCATGTTTGTTGCAACGATATTTAACAGAACTTTAGAATTTCGCAAATATTCTTCTTAACAAGGCAAATGATTTACTAATAATAATTTACATATGAAAAACTCTTAATAAAATCAGAATAATAAAAATATGTATCATACGGGGATAATACAAAATTTTACAAAAAAAGAATTAAAATTCGAATAGGAGGCCGTGACTTTGTATTTGAGCATAACTTTTGATTCTAAACAACTTTTCTCAATAAAATTTTGCTATATTTTTTTAAATAAGGTAACTTTATTCTTGAATGAATTTCATATTTTTTGTCCTGCCCTGTATATTGTTTGACTTGAAGCCATTCTAAGGGCATCTGATATGGTTATCGAACATGCACTAACTTTTGGCGGTATTTAAATTTCGATTTTACAACTAATAAAAAAATGTCCCATTTGTTGCACACTTAATGGACCACACTGTATATTGATATGATCATTGAATGATAAAGCATTCAATAACTACACAATAATAAAGCAGCTTAAAATACTGTTCCTAAAAGAATTGATGGTTTCTTTTTATCATTGGAATTTCGGTTTCTTACAACGGTATTTGCAATTCATTTGTAAACTAGCTGAAACCCGCGGCATATGCCGCATTTAAAATATACGACGAATCTAATAACTTTTGTTGCACTAAAGAAAGTTTTAAAAGCACGTTACAGATTGGAAATATTTGGATAGCCTCCAGGCCACTTTCTTCCTACATATTGGATACACCGATACTGCTGAATTGAATAGTGTCTTCTTTTTACTTCCTTTTACGATAAAGGAAGTATTGGATTCACCCCAAAAATTCGAAATTGAGTTTTCAACAGATCTTCACGTTTTAGGGTCCCCTGATCCCAAAAAACATATTTTTTTTCATTGGTCTGTGTGTCTGTCTGTCTGTGTGTCTGTCTGTCTGTGAACAGAATATCTCAAAAACGAAAAGAGGTATGGCGTTGAAACTTCATATATAAGTTTTGTGTACTATGTAGATGAGACAGCAAGCTTTTGAAGAAAATCGCATAACCGGAAGTAGGTGTTTACTCTTGTGATTTTTCAGTTTTTTTCGATTTTTTTCAAACTTTACATTTTTATTACATTTTTAATGTGCATTAACGTGAAATAGGTGATTTTCCAGTTGAAAACTTCTAAAGTGGGTTTCTTTTGTTTTTTTTTTATTTTTTTTATTAACTCCTATTTTAAATGGAACACCCGGTATATTATTACATTTTTGAATTCTGCTTAAGATTTTAGAGAAAATTTGTCTCTTCAACTAACGCTCTATTTTGTACCGTTTTTGTAGAATTCGTAATTTTTGAAAATTTTTGACAAATGCTTAAAAATTAAAAATTAAATTTTTGACTAATTATATGATCACTGTAAAAGGAAGTTGTGTAAGTGTATCACACCAGATTTTTTCTGTTCAGTATTAAATGCCTAGAGAAATAATAAACCGTTGGTATAGAATGAAATGTCCCTAAGACAGAAAGAGAACTGAATGTCAGCGCCTCTAGTGGCCGAGAAGTTCATTTTGGCGGGAAATTGAAAATACATTTCTGGTAATATTTTACTATACTGTTTATTGAAATTTGATATTTGATAACCTAGCATGAGACAATCAGTGATAATCATAGAAATCCATAATACATCGTATTGGTCCATGCTGGTTTATCAAGATCGTTTTCACATGGCAGCTTTGGTTTTCACTTCCTTGGGTACTGATATTAACAATTTGTGACCAAGGTATAATTACTCGACGCTATTCTTGGGCTAACAGTCAACAAAAGAAAAAAAACGACATAATATAATAGTTGATTTATTGTCCAACAAAAAAATCTCCATTTATAGGACACTTAACAACTACAAAAATAATTACATAATTTGGTGCACAAATAATAGGTATAAATATATAAATTTAGGCATAACAAGTTTGGCTCCAATGAGGAAGTCATCGCAGCTACGGAGGCGTTTTTGGAGGGACAACCGTCCCACTTCTATTTGGAGGGGTTAAGAAAACTGGAGAAGCGTTGTGCTAAATGTGTTAGCTTGAGGGGGGAGTACGTTGAATAAAATGTTTCATATTTCGCTAGCACGTTTCTTTCTATTTAAAGCCTGGAACTTTTCAGCACATCCTCGTACTAGATAAGCTGCCTTAAAGCAGCATATTTTATCGTAGGTAAACTAAGGTCAAGAGTTTCCCAACATTTTGAGGTAAGCTGTATTTTGTCTCAAACTGTTGCAAATTTACCTGTTTGTAATATTGGTGTTTGAGGACGAGGTGTTATACTCTCTGCCTCAGTGTTCAATACTGCACCTGGTGTAATACAAGCAAACTCCATAGTTTCCCCAGGATGCTCTAATCGAAGTACTGCCGTAGGCCTTGCCCCTAGCTGGGGCTCAAGAATTTCACCCTGCGGGATGCTATGTGAATATTCTCGTTCGATCTGGGGCATAACTGCTAGGAAAAAATAGCATGCCACATTCAGCTACTTAAAAAAATAACCTTAACTCACCTGGCATACTGGTTGAAAAATCTGCAGTAAGATGTTGTGCCACTTCTATCAGGGATGAACTTTGTTGCTCTGCAACTACCCCAAAAAACTACCTACATGCGTTATGTATACACCTACCTAACTGGCAAAAATAGTTTTGGTAACGCTGTTCTTTTTACAACATTATTTGGGCCAAAATCTTCTTTGACAAAATGTTTGTCGCATACCCGAAAGTTATCGTAAACATAGTTTTTATTGAGGGTAAAAAGCTTTCTGTTACCAATTGCATGCAACCACTTGGAGTATAATTCAGGGTTTTTTTCAGGATGTATAAATCGATGTCGACCGTGGTTCCTCTCAGGGATGCAGTTTGGCACGCAGCAGTTAATTTTAACCATTTTAAATTGGTTAAGAACCTGGAGAAATAATAAACCAAGTCTTATTTCTCTAGGGGTAAGAATAATGACTGACAGGAGAGCGATGTCCGGTAAATAATATAGATCACTGCAAGGCAAACTCTACAAGTGGCGCCATCTGATCGGCCGGGAAGTGCGGCTCTTTGAGCAACCATGACTGTCCTCACTTTTACCCATACTGTTTTCATTCTATACCAACGGTTTATTATTTCTCTAGGATTAAATGCTAATTATTGTTACAATGCTATAAATCCAGTTAGTGGAAATGTCACTGGGACAGTTTCTAAAAACTAAATTCCTGGAATTTGCTGATCTCTAAAAGCACTATATTTAGACAAACCTACAATTTTCTGAAAATAGGGACAATTAAGTACTTATCTGCTTTTGGAATATCCCAAATATAAAGGAAATATTACGTTTTATTGTTATGATGGATAATTTGTATACGTATTTAAGTGTCTAATTCCTATTCCAAAAACTCAGGTAATCAACCCCACTTGTAAAACAACCTGATATCAGCAACATTATTGCTTAAAGTTCTTGGTGTTCAGTCGCTTTTGTAATTTTGTCTTGGTATATTGTTTATTTGGCTTGGTGTCTTGTTCTTATAAGTGGTGTGTGAATCAACATTAGGGCGACCACCCGTCCCGATTTACCCGGGACAGTCCCGTGTTTGATGACCAATGTTCCGGTCCCGAGTTGGTATCGCCCGGGACATAACATTTCCCGATAGAGGGTAAATTTATTTCCCCCCTTTATTTCATGTATTACGACTTCATTTCGTCAGCAAAAGCAATTGCTGACAAAATTTTTTAGCTCTTTGAAAAAGCACAATCTTCCAAGTAATAGAATATCAGCATTGTCTGCAGATAATGCAGCCGTAAATTTTGGAAAACAGAACTCCATCTTTAAAATACTATCTCTCGAAAATGATAAACTCTTAGCTGCACATTGTCCAAGATTTTAAGAGTTTTACTTCCTCTTACGAAAGGAAGTATTGGGTTCACCCCAAAAATTCTAAATTGAGTTTTCCACAGATTTAAAGTCCCCTGAACCCAAAATACATATTTTTGTTCATTGGTCTGTCATTCTGTCTGTGTATGTGTGTCTGTCTGTCTGTGAACAGAATATCTCAAAAACGAAAAGAGGTATGGCGTTGAAACTTCATAAATAAGTTTTGTGTACTATCTAGATGCGACAGCAAGCTTTTGAAGAAAATTTTTCAAAAACAACTCTTAAAACGATTTTTTTTCAAACTTTACATGTTTATTACATTTTTAATTTATATTGATGAAAGATAGGTGATTTTCCAGTTGAATACCTCCAACGATTTTTTTTAAACTTTACATTTTTACTACATTTTTAATGTGTATTGATGTGAAATAGGTGATTTTCCAGTTGAATACTTCTAAAGTGGGTTTCTTTTGTTTTTTTTTGCTATTTTTTTTATTAACTCCCATTTTAAATAAAACACCCGGTATATTATTACATTTTTGAATTCACCTTAAAATTCTAGAGAAAATTTGTCTCTTCAACTAACGCTCTATTTTGTACCGTTTTTGTAGTATTTGTAATTTTTGACAAATGGCTAAAAATTAAAAATGAAATTTTTGACTAATTATAAGAACACTGTAAAAGGAAGTTGTGTGAGTGTATCACACCAGATTTTTATGCTTGGAGTTGCGTCGCGTGGTATTGTTTTGTTTGTTGATTTAGCGTTTTTAAAGTTATTTTAACAGTTTTAAGTGTAGTTAATAGTGGTTAGTAGTGTTAGAAATATTATATAGTGACATTATTGTTTAAGAACTAAGGTGTTGTTATTGAAGAAAGAGATTATTAGTGGGTAGGTATTCTCCAGCATACATGGCCAACTTCTATTTTAAATAAACGCAATTTTTTGAAAGGGGAAGAAAATGGAGCTGAGCAATTATTATTTAACCCTCGAGGAAGCACACCGAGATAGATACATGTCGAAAATATCAACAATTGAAGTTGATCCTTACTTAATCGCATTAGAAGATTGCTCGACCGAGATTGAAAGTTTCCCGAAAGTTTTTTATCCGGATTTATTTAATTATTTAGTGTACGCCAAAAGTGCATATACATGTGAACAAATGAAAGCCTACAAAAGTCTCGAGGCATATAATCAGGCAGCTTGTGGCTGGGTAAAGATTTGCGTGAAAACCTTTGGGTGTTGCGTGCTTGTATTAGGAAACGTAAGAATTTAATATATTATAATGATAATTATGTACTTAACTATATTGTTTGTTGTAGGTGTTGCACTCTCAACGTCTAAGAGAGAAGTTGCTATTGCCGTGGATAATTGCGAAGAAGGACGGTGAAATTGTGTCTGCGCATTGCGACTGAGTTGCTGGGCTTGGTCAAAGCTGTACACATGTGGCAGCAGTGCTATTTTGTCTAGAGGAAGCTGTGAGGAAGTTGGAGCAAGTTAGTTGCACGGGTAAAACGGCATATTGGATGCCCCCAACAAATAAGCCTGCCGATCCAAGTCGTGGGGTGGACTTGGACTTTGCAACTGCAAAAAAGAAGAAAGTTGGGCACGATCAACCTCTGCGATGTAGAGACAAGGAGAGAACAGTTGTACCCTCAATGACTGAAGATGAGAAATTCGATTTACTTCGAAATTTGGCAAACACTTCTCAAGGTTCGGTACTGCATACCGTCACGAAGCCCTTTTCTGAGCGGATTTATGCTGAAATTGAATACAAGAAAAAATTTACGATTATGGTACATTATAAGGAGGAGCACGAGAACAAAACATTACGTGAACTGCAAGAAATAGGTAATTATAGTTAAATACATTTTTTGTCTGTAATTTAATTAAATTTAATGAGAATAACATTTACCTAATGTAACAATTTTCAGGTTTGTCCGCAGATCTGTCGGTACCCAACCTAGACTGCAGAAATATTGAAAAGGAAACACGACTGCAGTCCAAATCAAGAGCTTGGTTTTTGTATCGAGCTGGAAGAGTGACAGCTTCTAAATTTAAAAGCTGTTGCAGGACCTCCGTGGATAAGCCATCCATGTCAGTAATCAAGTCCATCTGCTATCCCTCTCAATATAAATTAAAGGTGAAGGCCCTAGAGTATGGATGCGAACATGAGGTGCAAGCCGTTGCTGATTTTACTAAAAAAATGCAGGAGACGCATGAAAATTTTGGAGCGGACAAGATGGGTTTGTTCATAAATTCCAATTACCCATATTTTGGTGCATCTCCAGATGCAGTTGTACAATGCGATTGTTGTGGTATGGGTCTTCTCGAGGTGAAATGCCTATATTGTGCAAGACATAGTGGTGTAATTGAATTGATGGAAGAGAAAAAGAATTTTTTTTTGAAGTTTAAGGATGGTGAAGTGACAGTTTCAGAAGACCATGCCTATTATTATCAGGTGCAAATGCAACTTGCTCTTACGAAAGTAGACTATTGCTATTTACTTGCGTGGAGTAAGGAAAACTGTACTTTCACCAAAATCCAATTCAACAGCGTATTTTGGGAACGTGAAAGCGAAAAAGCAAAAAATCTGTTTTTTAAAGTACTTTTTCCTGAGGTACTGGGAAAGTATTTTACAAAAGCGGAAACAAAAGCAGACGAAGCAGAAGTAGAAAAGCAGGACAATGACTGGGAAGATGTCCTGTAGAGTTATATGATGAAGTTGTTCTAACAACATCAGAGGACGAAACAAATGGTGCTGCAGAATTGCTACAAGCCGATCCAAATAAAGTTTTGTATTGTGTGTGTCGGCAAGAAGACGATGAGAAAACGCCAATGATAGGGTGCGACTCCGGGTTCTGCAAAATCGAATGGTACCATTTGAGTTGCCTAGGTTTAAAAACAACACCTGATAATAATCCGTGGATTTGCAAGTTTTGCAAATAAACATTTATAACTCTTTCTGTAGGTTTAACATACAGATTTTATGAAATGTAATGCTTTTTTGTGAGCTAAGTAATATGTAAGGTATTATAATAGCTATTATATTAGTATTTATTTGTTGGAATTAAATAAAAATAATTTGTTTTTAACAGTTTTTTATTTGAAATATTTAGTCAAGTGGAACAATTCCAGGACACAAATTTAATAATACTGAACAAACCACTACTATTTTATCAATAAATGCAAAATCATCGTCCCCCTTTTTCAGGGCTACTAAAGGGAAAATTTCGTGCAATATTTTAAATTTTAATTTCAAAAGCCCTATCACTCTCTCGATGTGAATTCGTACGCTTGCTAATTTCCTTGTCGATTCTACCTCTAGAGCATTCAACTGTTTTCTTTTTTTTTTAAAAGCAGGGCACTGTACTTCTGCACTATAGATTTTAACTGAATCTTCTATGGCAAAACCTCGATCAGCTACGACTAAGTCGCCCGGCATTAATTTGTCGAGAAAGCCACAGGTTTCAGCGGAGTAATGCCTATTAAAAATTTCATCGTGTGATGGTGCTTATGAGACCAAGTTTTTGCAGCTGCCTCTAGATTTGAGGGTTTCTCAATAAAAACCTCGAAACAATCAATTATCACTGTAGTGCGTAACTTTAAAACATTTTTAAATGAACTGGGCATGTTCATTTGTATATCCTCTCTGCTTGGCCATTGTATAAAACACTTTAGTCTGCAATAAAGAATTTCGACAACCCTTTCAAATGTTTGTGCCGCTGTTGTACGGTGGCACTGAAATCTATTGCCCAGATCAGTAAACGCTAAATTTAGCCTTAATTTCATTAAACCTAACACTAATTGTTGAAATTTTGTCAAACTGCCTTGTCCTGAAAGGTAAGGCTCTACTACTTTATAGACATTTTCTAAATATACATATTCAGGAAATCCTGTATAATATAATGTATTACTATCACTATTTTTGAAATAGTCCTGGTCCAACTTATATTTTTTTAATTCCTCCCTTAACGAATCAATTTCTTCATTTGCTTTACGAAGCCCAAATTGAAGCTGCTCGTGGGTGATCTCCGCTGGAACATCAACATCCATACTTTCTTCTACGTCTTCTGGTGGATTAATAGGTATTTGTTTAGTCTGTAATCAATTAAAACTGTAATACCTACTTTCAAATATAAAAAGTATAGCATTCAGATTCAGTACTAACATGCACAAAATCGAGCACTAATACATACCTTAGCATCACGATCTTTCAGTCTTTTAAATCTAACTGTTGATTTCACCTGGAGGGATGTTGTGTGGCCCATACATTTTGTGGGTACCCAATCGGGGTTGTCTTGGTCAAACAAAGAAGCCGGTTTTTCTGAAGAGGAAGTCATTTAAATTACAAATTCGAAATTTTTCGCTACTACTCACTATTTCTTACCAGAATGAAAATGGAGTGAACATACACGACCTTATTTAAGTTTTGATTCTGTCAAATCGTCTCTCTTGATTGCAGCAATCCATTTTTTTCTCCGTAACTGCAAGAGTTTGGAAACTTTTCTGCCACTGGTGAAAAGTGAAGGAATTCTGTAAAAAATATCAAATCATAATAAAGAAAACAATACAGATCGTGAAATAAACTATTTAATTTATATACTTATTTACCTAAAGAAACGAATCAATGGTGCATCCCTGGCTGCATTACTACCACACTTTACCACCATACAGAACGAAGGCATTTTAAAAACTGAACAAATAAACACTTATGGCAATAAAAATATTTAAATAATCCTTTGGCAGCCAATTCTAATTAAAAAACTAAATATTTTTGCAAGTACAGCACTCCGAAACTACGGTTACCGTAATGTTTACATTACAATTTTAGGTTATTTTACCTCCAACCTCGAATTGTGGTCACGTGATGCACCACGCCTTTTCTTCCTAGAGGTAGTAAAGTCCACTTGCAAAAAGTTTATAACCATATTTTTGTACAAAGCTCCGAATTTAGGTTATTTGCAGATTTAATATTTATGTGTACATAGTACAAACATTCCTGTGTAATGTAAAAAATGTGTGTAGGCCCTAACAAGAGCATTAATTGTTCTCTCCTTCCATATTACTGGCGCTTAGAAAATATCAAGACCACGCCCACAATACCTAACTGCACATAGACCAGGAGTTGATTTATTTGACCTTGGGAAGTGTTCTGCTTTATTATAGAGTTATGATGTGCCTGTTTCCAAGCAATTGGAAAATAGTTTCTTCTTAAACATGCATTAAATATAGCGGTTAAGAAAGCTATTGATATTGACAAAAGATTTTTAAGTACAATACTAGATTTAGTGTCTTTTCCTGGCGCTTTTTTGGTTTTTAATTTTTTAATATACCGTTTAATTTCTAATGGCGGGACTGGTTCCATTGGTGTATTGTTAGGGAGATTATTTTTGACTTCCATTTGTATTTGCTCTATATGATCTACATTATTTTGCTCATAAATGGGAGTGAGTACTTGTTCTAGATGGTCGGCGAACACTTTGCTTTTTTCCTGATCTTCTGTGTATACACTGTTGCCCTGTCTAAGCGCTGGAGTCGTCTGTGGTTGCCGGAGAAGTTTTTTGGTGGCGCACCACATGTTTGGGTCCCCTGGGTCAAGGTTTTCTACGTAATAGTTGTATGTTTCGTATCTTTGCTTATCTAGGTTTTCGGCAACATTTCTTACTAGTTGGTTAAGTCGAATTTTGACTGCCGGGTCCCGGGTGCGTTGACATAATCTTCTGCATCTGTGTTTTTCTTTAATTTGGTTGAGTATGACTGGTGGCAGGGTTAAGTAATGTGGGTACCTGCGTGGTCGATTGGTAGTAGTAGTTGCACTATGAATTGCTTTAGTGACATTCTGATTGAAGGTTTCAATAGCATTGTCTATCACCGTGTTAGAGTTCAGATTGGTTGGGCATGTAAGAAGATTATTTATCGTTTTTTGGAAAATATTCCAGTCGATTGGGCTGTTAATTAGTCTTGGCATCCTCGGGTATTGTTGCATAGAAAGACCAACTGTTACGATTACTGGCAGATGAGCTGAGTCGAGTTCTGTCAGAACCATTTTGTTAATTGGAGAAGTTTTTATGTAGTACTATGTCCATTCTTCTTTTTTGCTCATCGTTTAAATAATTGCGAGGTACTTTAAGTGAACTAAAGTACTCTTTATTTTTTTTTACACTTAACGTATCAAACTAAGTTTATTGCAAATTTACTGATTTTTTAAAAACTTACTCTGAAAAACTCAAGTTTAAACTGTTTTGATTCCCCGACTGTACGTATATTCTGAAGGTGTCGCTATTTGTATTGCCATTTCAGAGGTAAAATTGTTGAGTTTATTGCCGTTGGGATTCGTTTTTCTACATCCCCAGTTGGTGTGCTTACTGTTGAGATCTCCCATCAGAACAGTGGGCTCAGAGTTTGAAAATATATTTTCTAATTCTTCTCGTCTGAGTTGTTTGTCAGGAGGCTTATGCCCGCAGATTAGCTTCATCGTGTTATTATTATTCGTCCTTGTGAATTTAACCGCCGGTGGTACAATATTGTGTATGTTGTGTAGATCTACTGGGTGCATTAATAGGTTACTTTTGGCAATTATAGCTGCTCCGCAGCCTATTCTTGTTTCACAATCTTTTCTAAAGATTCGGTAGCCCGAGATCGTAAATTTTTCATTTTGAATCAGATGTGTCTCTGTGACACAGGCTATATCAATGTCGTGTCTAGAAATGATTGATAAAAAGGTGGATCTTTGATTCTTTAGCCAATCGGCATTCCAATTTGCTAGTGTTAACTTGGATAGGGTTTTTGGGATTATTTCCCGCCATTGAATAACATCGGGATTATTGACATTATAATAGCTTTTATTTGATCTAGATATGGTGATAATAGTTCTAGAAGACTGTGGAGAAATGTTGTAGAGAAAGAGTTTGAGTTTGCTATTGCTTGAGTATTATTTTTTGAGTCATCGTTAGCAGTATTTCGGTTGTTAACTACAGCGTTAGCATATGTATGGTTTGCGGTGATGTTTCCTGTTAAAAAAAAATGGGTTGATTGGTCTTATTTTATAAGGGTTCTACGTTGGTTGATTACGAAGGGGAGTATTTCAGTTGAAGTCTTGAAGTAGGGGCATCCCCTATAACTCACGGTACGATTACCTCCGCAAATAACGCATGCAGGTGTGGTATCTTTTGCTTTTTGACATTGACTATAGTGGTGATGTTCCGTGCATTTGACGCATCTGGGTGGGGGGGGGGGGGGGGAGTGACAATTATTTTTGGTGTGACCGACCCGTTGGCAGTTAGTACATTGTGGATTTTCGCTGCTTTTACGTTTTGGTTCAACGCTTATTACACAGTGAAATAGCTTGTTTAAATTAAAAATATCTTTTGTTTTATCGCTTTTTCCTAGTTCAACGGCAATTAGCGGCATGGGAATTTTCTTACTGTTCAGTGATAATTTCCTCTGTGTTGATGGAGATGGGTACATTTCTTATAATTACCGATATATTAGCTTTTTCTGGAGATTGATAAGTGTAGTAACTAACTTTATTTTTATCGTAGAGCTGGTGAATGCTATGTAATCGTCTGGGTTACTTAAATTAATCCTTAACAATGTTCCATTATAAGATGTGGTAAAATCACCTTTTTTAGTCACTTCTTTGATATCTTTGGCGATGATTTGGTAGTGCGTGCCACTGGGTATAAATATAGGTGGAATTTTTTTGTCGCCGGATCTTCTGTTAGATTTGTTTCATTTGTTATGGGTTGTTGCTCATTGGAGTTTTCTTGAGAACTTTGAAGCATATAATATTTATTTTGGGTAAGTGGGGTATTATTGTTAAACATATATCTTTTATTTATTTCATTATCTGGTGAAGGCAGGCCTCGTTTTATAATATTAGCATTGTTGGTATTTGATTCATCGCAATCCATTTGTTTGGCTTTAGATCCTTGGAATATTAAGGTAGGTGGTATTGAGTATCTGTCATGGTGTCATGATTAGATTAGTTATTACCTTAACAAAAGTTTATTGATGGCACTGGTTTTAAATTGTTTTATTAAAGCTATAAGTTTTAAACACATTGGAGTGCGCCGCTATCGCTTTGAAAGTTCTCCTCTAAGTTCTCTGTAATTCTGGTAGTAGACATATAACATTTAGTACATAATGTTTCAATAACCGAAAACAAGAATCGTAAGAAGTCTATTGTTCTTAGGGCTGTCCGTGTTTCCTATTATATTTGTAATCATAGAAACAGTTTCACAATCAAATTATTTTTAATTCAAGTGAGCGAGATAGGACTAATTTAAAAAGTAAGATACAGGTACAAGCATAAACAGACAAACTAAAAGAAAGTTTTCTAGCGTTAGTCATATAACTGATATAAATACAAAAAATAAATCTTAAACATTTCTTTTATGATAAGTATCGAGCAACATTAAATTTATGCAATAATAATTTGCTGCACCAAGAATTTCTGTACACAAAAAAAATACTAAAATGAAATCATCGGTATTGCTTTACAACACGGTGGTCAAGGAATTGTGTCGTGGTGTAGCAAATTGTACCAGCTAATTCCTGAGCAGGTTTGTGGTTAGTTGTTCAGAAGCGCCACTGGTTCGAGACGGTCCAAACCATAAAACCTACATGTGTCAGTGTAAATCCCTAAACCACATAGCTATTTCATAAAAACAATAACTAAAAAAAAATGCAAGAAGTTGATGTAACCTAAATGTTTATTTACATTATGTACATATCTGCATGATATTCAAGAGTGCAAAAACGAATCTGCGATAGTATGTAGATTCCTAAGATAGTCGTAGAATTATTAGTTTAACTTAGGTACTTAGGTAGTTTTAAATATTGTACAAAGCTAACATGGTTATTTAAATGACGTGAGAAAACAAACTGCACGATTTTTACTCGCAATTTTGTCACGAGCACACGTAACCCAATTATCAAGTAACATAAAATAAAAGTGTAGCGATAGCGGATAACGGGAGGCAGTCGCACAGAGATTTAAATTATTGGAACGAAACAACCACGCGGATGATACCATGCGCTCAAGGTATATGACACACTTTAATTGATCTGTTTCAGCGTTTATAATAGTTTTAATTTGCTCCAGTATTCGTTTTCATCGTTATTAGTTCTAAACCAAAACATGATGGGACGTATTGCTTCTCGAGTTGAATGCGAATAAAAACCACAGAACAAATCTGCCACTAGAATACATATTAACAGAACTAAACTAATTCTGACAACCAAACGCTCAAAGTGAATATATCGTGGCCACAGATTTCTTAAATTCTGTGAACCACCGGCTAGAAATTCGGCAGCACAAACCGCTTAAAATTTTATAGAATCGAATCTGCTCGAATGCTATTTCATAGTCTGAAAGCTTAAACACCAGAGTGTCATACACTGAAGGTACCTAAGAGAATATAGCAGCCATCGTTCATCCAGTAGCTATCCAGAGTTGTTGTGGGATTGGGGGGTTCCTGCTGAGAATTTGTCCAAGCAAATGTGCAAAGTAGGGTGCAGTAGGCTTTTCTACAGTTATTGCACGAGGGAGAAGCCGTGTGGCCGAAGTCGGCGACGCAGCCAAATGAATTGAGGGGTACAGAACCGCCTACGCGTTGAGGTTCCACGTCTTCTACAGAACCCAGGAGGGGACATATACAGAGCGTGGCACTAACGAGGCACTAAGGGGTACAAAGGCCTAAAATAACACAACATCGAAATCGATGTTCAATACGAAACGATAGAAACGTACCAAAGTTGGAAGGTGGCAAAGCGTAGGTCACGTAGGTGATTGCACAGAAATAAGTTTGTATCGTAGTATAACCAGTTTCATTTTAGCAATCTCAGGCTGATCAACAGAAATCGCAAAAATTCCGGAATTATAATACTCACATGAAGTGAAAATTCTAGATCACATCTTCCGCCCCAGAAGGAATAAATCTCACCATATCAATACCATAAAATGGCCGCCGGAAATCAGACTTAAAAATCTATTCTGAAAATTCAGGAGAATCCCCTAAAGCTGAAGGTTTTCAAAATACCAAAAATTAAAAATGAGGGTAGGCAACCAAACATACAGTCAGAAATTGCGGCAACACCAGACATTTCGTAAATTGCAATTTAATTGTACCTTAAATAAAAAATTATACGTAACAAATTCTTTACAAGTAAATATAAGATCTTAAAAACTATCATAGGGAAGTGACTAATTAATTTGAGAAAGTTACCGTAACTGTACAGGAAAAATTATTTAACATTATCCAGCTCAGCTAAAGATTTTACTGCATCTTTTTGTACGTTCTTGTTTATAAATATATTCTATTCTACATTGACAGTTGCATCTTTGTAAGGTTATTATTGATAAAAGTAAAGAGATGTTCTTTTTAAAAATGTACGTGTAACTATAATATGCTGTTTAATTCGGTCATTTACTAATTTTACTATAATAGGCCGACGTTCGTATTATTTCTAATGGGAAGTGGAATATGATGCTCAACACGCTGCGATCTATCGATACAGTTCAAATCAGCTACAAGCTTTAAGTTTTCATTTAATAACTTTAAAACTAAATCTTCGGTTTTTTCGTTGTCATGCTCGGGAATTTAAAAAATTCTTATACAGCTAGGCCTGGAGTACTGTTCCAGATCGTCCATCTTCGAATTTAATTTACTTATGTATTTCAGACTTTGCTATTTTCAGTTTCTGCTCATCCTCTGCAATTTTAGTATTACATTCTCGCAATGAATTAGCCATTGCTCTTTCCACGAATTCATTACTACTTTTGTTTACTGTCTTCACAAACATCGAATCGTTGGAAAAAGTATCGATAGTATTACTGATTAGTAAGGTCCGGACAGATTTAAAGATAAACATTTTCAAGCAAATGCTCAGTGGCGTTACGCTACATATTTTATGAGAAGATCAAAATTGCCGTCACTAACAACAACTGTCCTTTGACTTTTCAATTCCTGGAGTGATTGTAATAAGCACATATGTCTTATTGCTTTTTATCAAAAATGTTTGCAGCGATTTTTCCAAAATAACTATTAGAATAACTCCAAGTTGTCTGTATATAATAGTTAATAGTGCATAAGTAATTGAATAATTATTCTTACCTGTCCTGTAATTATATTTATTTTTGTGATACCCTTACGGATAATAAAACGACACTCGCACGTTTCTAATTTATTATCTTAGTTTAAAACGACGACATAACTACATGTGCTGCAGCACATCAAGTATGGCATGGTTGCTCTAATGCTATACAATGATAGTCATACTTCACCTGGTCAACTGCACAGGTGGAAATAAACTGCTCAACAATTGAAGCGGCCCAGCAACAAAAATTATGCTACCATGTTTATTTTAAAGCAATGCAAAATCGTATGCAGCTGTCAAGTGTAGTATTTGTTGATACAAGCTTCTGTTGGAAATAAAATAAGATTGCTACATTATTAGGTTATAAAACTTTATAGTTATTTCTTTAATCGTAAAGGTATGTTTTACTTATAATTTATTTACATTGTTTTAATGCGGTTTGTGTATCCGCAGACGATGTCAGGAAGTATATCGAGTAAGAGGAGGTACCACTGGATACTAATTTAAAAACCTGCGTTTAAAAAATATTTAAAAACATTTTTTTGTTACTTCATTGTTTTATAATTATTGTATAAATCACTCCAAATTACTGTTAATTACAATGAAACTATATTAAAACATATACTACTTTCGTTCTTCCATTTTAAATAATTTTGCTGCTGTATGCAAATTTTTGAATGGGTTACTTTAATTATTGTTGAGCAGTTTATTTCCGCAAATTCTGCAGGGGCATCCACATTTTATAAAAGTTTTGTCAGTTTACATGTTTTATACTTTTTCATTCAAAGTTTGTGGATTTATTGTGTTGTCATTAAATCTGTGTGATTACTTAGCTTACCCATTAAATTGACGATTTAGGAAGCGGACAAACAGGGCACGTCTACTCTTGGCAACGTCTCAAAATATTCGAGATTATAAACTCGCGCCTCTACATACTTATATTGAACAAGAACCTTACAAGAGACTCGAAAGTCGAAACATACCATGTTGTCTCACTCTAACACGTTATGCCGTAATTATATCGCACGCTGTCCCACTCATTACGTCTGAAAATTCAAAGCATTGAAATTTGACCACAATGTCTTTTGTACAAAGGTGTGAATAGCTGAAGTTTAAGCTTGGTGTGTACTTGGTATAAAAATGACTGTGTAATGTAACAAATGTGTGTATGACCGTAAAACAATGGTGCAGATAATTTCTATGCTCTGTTTCTAAAGCAAATTAATTTGTAACGTATTACGTGCGACTTTCACTCTGATGATGCAAGCTGCAAGGTCTTGCGAAACGTTAGTGAATATGGATGCACAAACAGCAAAACGGCCAAATCTGCCTAAGTATTCTCGTTCTCAAGATACTCAAACAACACGAGCCACCAAAGAGCATGGCCATCGCGCAGGATTTTGGTCGACTTCACAAGGTGCAAGGCACATTAAGCCAGAAAATGCTGGGTGTTCATATACAAATACTACGCGATCTAAGCCGAAATTCTATGCTAAGGACAATAATTCGAGTAACCGCGAAAGCCTCAAACAGTACATAACGTATTACCAGTCTATACAGGGTTGTTGTTCAATTTCGATGATTTAGAAAACGGTAAAAGATACAAGGTCAGTTAAACTGGAGAAAAGTTGCACATTCTAATACTGAACGATATTCAAAATAGAAATTAAACGTAGCTGCCCTAGTTTCTGAGTTATGTCAAAAAACTAAAGTTTTGGTTTTTTACTTCCCTCGTCTAAAAGACAAAGGAAATATTGTAATCGCGAAAAAATCACCTTACAAAATGTCTTCATATCTCCACGTTTCAGGGTCCCTAGATTACGAAAAGCAGGTTTTCTCATTTTCGTCTGTCTGCCTGTCCGCCTCTTGCTGGTATCTCAAAAACTATTTGTTGGATTCTTTTGCTTTAGCCCAAGAACTATTAGTAAAATAAAAGTAATATGTTGCACATAGCTCAGGTTTTTACCATTGACGAAAAAGAATATATTTTGGATACAACATACACAGGGCGAACACCTAAAAATATGTTTTTCTTTAATATTTTCATAATTTTTAATTTTAATACCTCCACTTACGAGGAAAATTCCGTGTAAAATATATCTCAACTTTAAATTTTCTACAGATCTTTCAAACTCACCTTGTATATACGAAAATAGTCTGTGCAACAGTGCAATAAAATAAGTGGTAGTAAGGCTTAACCCACTAGTCAGCATCTGATATATATAATACCTCACCAAATAGCCATGTATAGCGAGAATTTTAAAAAACATGTTCATTATGTAAATTTGTTACACCTCTTCTTGTAAAACAATACTCATCGGTAATTTTTTTATGAAAATTATCATCAAGGGCTCTCCGTTCGTTAATGAATCGACGGAAGTCTAATCTTAATTCTGGGTCGAGAGGTAGAAGCTGTTATACTGTCTGTACGTGGTATGGATGCAGCAACTGTTCTCTCAAGGTCCTGTTTGCTATATCTTTAGTAACTCCAACTTTCAAACCTAGTCATCTAGAGCTCAGACTCGAATCTTCTTCAACCCGTTCTAAAATTTCCTCTTCAATCTCAGGTGTTCTAATTGTACGATCCCGTTCATAATCAGCAGTTGAAGAACAAAACCGTCGGCTTTTCGAAGAGGTCTTACAACAGCAGCAAATGTTTGGTGGTTTGGTATACGCCTATTCGGAAATGTGTCTCTGTGTACTCTCACCGACTGCCCACCATTTCCTTGATAATAACCATAAACTAATAACATATCGGTCATTTCTGCGTAAGTGAAAGGCACGGCCATCGCAAAAAATGTAAGAATTAAATGTTAAATTATAAAATTAAACCATAAAGTGCAAGGGCAATTTTTGCATTTTAGCGTTTTCGCATTTTAATAATAATAATAATAAATGCCTTTATTATTACCTATACAAAACTATAAAAAGATATGTACACAACCAATCAGAAATGAGTAATAAATGGCGGAGTTCAGCTTAACGCCGCTCTTCCACTCAACCAAAGGTGAATTGAGAGTGAACCACAAAAACTACCAGTAATAATACAATAAATAAATAATTATGTAGCATCATAGGAGCAGTATACAATATAATAGTTTATATATTTAAACGATTGAACTACTTATACTACCTAAACTGTGCTGAGAGACATGTCTATCTTAATAGCTATAAATAACATACCAATGCGTATAAAAGAAAATGTGAGAAACTACTGCTTGTTTAATAAAAAGGTAAACAACATCTTTTTAAAGGACGATATCGTTAAAGTTTTAAAATTTGAGAACAATGAGTTGTAGCATTTTGCAATGTTATATGTGTAGGAACGTTGAAAAATCGTAGTGCTGTGCATAGGTGGTGTTAAAAGACCTTTTCTTCTTAGATTTAAATTATGTACGTCCGTTATGAACCTAATTTTAGCGTATAAATATGGCGGAATTTTGGAAATAATAATTTTATGAAATAAACAATAGGAATGCAAAGCTCGTCTGTTTATCATATTCAACCATGACAAATCCAGGAGTTTGTGCGAGACATGATCACGACCTCTCAAACCAAATATTACACGAATACAAGAGTTCTGTATTCTAGTAATATCAACATTATCCAAGCAGGGACCGTAAACAGTATCGCAAAAATTGAAGTGCGATAAAACTAGAGCTTCCGATAAAATAGTTTTTGACTTTTTATTTAATATGTCCTCGTTTAAGTAAAGAAATTTCAAATTGCAGTATGCCTTTTGAATACATAAGCTAATATGTTTTTTAAATCTTAGATCCGTATCAATATGCAGCCCTAAATTACGTGAGACCTCTGTAACAGGCAACTGTACATTATTAATGTTTATCATGAGACGTCTACCAAAAAGCATAACTTGTGATTTTAATGGATTAATTATAAGTGAATGTTGTTCAGCTGATTCAATTAAATGACCTAACTATTGTTTTATTCGCAAAGAGAATACCATTAGAAGGAAAAGAGTGGTAAATCTGTGTGTCATCGGCATAAAAATGATGATTACAGAATTGAAAGCAGTTATTTAAGTTGGAGGTATATATTGTATACAATAATGGACCCAATATTGATCCTTGGGGTACACCACTGGCTATACTACTAATATCCGAGATTCGATCAGATATCCGCACTGTCTGCTTTCTGTTGGTCAAATATTCTCTAAATAATAATGCAGCATCTTCGGTTAAGCCGATGTAATGAAGAATTGCCAATAACATATTATGGTTTAAGGTATCGAAGGCTTTAGAGAAATCTAGCAGAACAAGTGCAGTCAGTTTATTCTGATCAGTAGCAGTTAATATGTCATCGATTATAGTAGTAAGCGCAGTAGCACAGCTATAACCAGCACGGAATCCCGACTGATTAACCGGCAGCAAGTTATGATTATTTAAATAAAATCTTAGCTGGCTATCCATAACCCTTTCAATAATTTTAGAAAAAGTGGGCAAAATACTTATAGGGCTTAGATCTTTATAATCCGCTGGGTCAGATACTTTAGGTATTGGACAAATAATAGCCATTTTCCAAGTTTCTGGAAAAACGCTATACTCTAAACAATAATTAATAATATGAGTAATGTAAGGGATTAAAAATGGACAAGCTAAATTTATAAGATCAATTCCGATACCATGCGCACCCACAGATTTAGATGCAATATCTGCAATTATTCTACCCACTTCATTTTCAGAAATTAAAGCAAAAGAAAAACCAACATTATTGAGTTTTGTGTTATCATTATAAAAATTAATTAAATCTTGATCAGGATCAATTAAAATATCACGCACTGTATTTACAAAATGGTTATTTAAATCATTAACATTACATCAACGACGCGGAAGTTTATTTTTCTTAGTTTTATTATAGATGTTTAGATTTTTCAGATCTTTCCGTAACGTTTTATTATTACTGATATAAATTCTATGCTCTAAATAAACTCTTTTTTCTCTTCGGATGCCAATATTAACTATATTTCTCAACATTTTATAGTAATCCCAGTGGTGAATATTCCTTGTGTTTTTAAATATTCTAAAAGCATTGTCTCGCATTTTTTGCATTAATTTAACAGTATCCGTCAACCACGGAGCTGGAGCCTTTGAAAATCTAGCAACTTTAATTGGGGCATAAAAATGAAACAAATTGAGAAGATTTTCATTTAAAAAATTGACTTTCTCGTCGATCTTATTTATGTTAAAAATATTATACCAAGGAATTAATTAGCTCTAAATTTGCAGTAAATCCAGTTTTATCGAAATTTTTGAAGTTCTGATGCATGGCCTGGGTAATGCCGTACTGACATTGATTTTACAAAAACTTAAAAAATGATCTGAGAGGCCATGTATACCCACAACACCAGAATCGGTAATAAATTCTATATTTGATACAATTATTACATCTAATAGCGTCTGTGAAGTTGGTGTAACACGCGTAGGTTCCTTTATAAATAGAGAGTTTGAGCACCTGGTACGTTATACGCTAACGCTATTTTACGGCAACTGCGCAGGCGCAGAAAATACAGTAACGCCCACACTTATCGGAGCACGTTATTTCACTACGAATAGCGTAGAGGTTAAGGCGGCTAAGGAGAGAGGATAGGCAACCCATCATACTGTAGAAATTTTGTAATAAAATCAGATTCTGTTGAGCAAAATACAGCCCAGAAAAATGATTTTGAACAGGCGCTCGCTATTTCATATTAATGTTAAATGATATTTAATCAACAGAGCGACGTTAGTTTATGAAAAAAAAAATTCATATTATTTATAGAAGCCAATTTGTGTATTTTATATAATTGCAGTATCAATTTATATGCTCAAAAAATGAGGAAACCAAATGCACACTGTTGATGTAACACCTGATTACAGTGATATAATATGAATAGATTGGTTTCAACTAAATGCATATTTTTGATATCTTACTCAAAACAATCTTAAAAATTCACATAAATTGTCTAAGTGAGCGATTCTAACGGGTAAAACAACTTCTACCTGCTGCAAGGGTGCAAGGAATTAGAAAGCGACTGTTAATCCCATCGCGTCAAAATAAGCAGCTTAGTAGCATTGAATGAAAAATGTAGTAGGTACCTACTCGGTATACCCGCTGTAATTGTGACTAAAAATTAATTAAAGACATTGTTCCCCTCAAGAATAACAAATGCATTATTTATTTTAACAATTTATTGCAGTTTAATACAAAAATATAGCAACAACAATAATTAAAAAATGATACCTATAAAAGTTTGATATACCGGGTGGGGACATTATTTGCTTGCACTAAAAATCTTTGTTAGAAAAATTCAACACCTAGGTACTTAGAAACGCACTGCAAGTGAGTGATTAAATAACAATTTACGTAGCCTGTTGCCTGTATTGATATGAAATATGAAACTGTGTTTCTAGGTAACGAATTCGTTCGGTAGAGATCACATAAAGCTTTTTACATATAATTGGAAATATGTAGTCCCCGCCCGGTATAAGAACACATTCTCGTGGATGTCGTTGAAGTAAAAAATAAGAAATTATTTATCGTAAACTTTTAATTTAGCATATTCGGCATAAATTAGTCGAAGACTAAAAATAGTAGTAATCGAATTTTTAACATGTTTTTTCTTAGTTCAAATAAATCTCTCTTATTTCTTGTTGTCGACATCTTCTAGAATCTAGTAATTCAGGTAGTAAAGAGCTTATATAAAAATCACACAATCTTCTTTCCAAATTTTCTTCCCAAAATGTATCATCCCTGAAATATATATTTTAATAAATAATAATTCATAAGCAGACTTTGAAAATAGCTTAAAGTATACTGTAGCTAGAATATTAGGTACCTCTTAATTTCCTCTATATGTAACCCTCCCCTTGTATAAACCAGAAAATAACACAGTTCCCGTTTTGCAATATGCAAGAGGCCCTGGATTTGGTAAAAATAATTGTGATTTCGTTTGAGGTGTATTAATCCATTTTCGAGTTTACAAAAATCGATCTTCTTTTGAACAGCATCGACAGGTGGCAAGTTTCCACTTTTATTCGAACTTTTAATTTCTATTAGTGCGTTGTCCTCAATTAATCCATCTGGCGAACATGCCAGATACGAATGTTCCTCATCAATTATTAACCCACTCCTTCGCACTGATTTTCCAGACTGTTCTTCGAATAACTTGATTGCCGTTTCTTCGTTTTCTAATCCGAACCGTGTGGCATTAGTACCGCAGAAAGTCGAATATAGCAAGGAGGCAACTGTTTTTGCAGTAGACGTCGTTTTTCTCAATTTGCAAATTTTGCCAAATGTCGATGCTGTAATTCGTTTTCTCCTCTCAGCTTTCCAAACTTCGCTGTTAGATTGAAGAACCGTTTCCTGGAATATTTTTTCTCTGTCAACGTCTTCTAGTTCGTGCAAAAATTTTGCAGAGCTTGTAGCATACAAACTTGCATCCATATCTGCAACATGGTTGCAAGCTTCTGGACCATAATTTTCGTCTGCTGCTGCAAAGTCTTTCTTTTTTGTTGACTTGCCTGTAAGCAGTACATTACGTTTATTCATGTTCTCGACAAGGACACTAAATACATACCATTTCTGCGAAATTCTCTTGCTTTTCTTTTCCTATCAAGGAATCTCTCTAAGTGGAATCCGCAAGTGCCATTAGAACCTAAGCGATCTAGCACCATGCATTCGAAGTTGCCATCTGTATTATATGAAATTCCAGCCGCTTTACATCTCGTTTCGTAGGAGCCTTTTAGTGAAAAATTAAGTCTTTTACCACCCACGAATTTTGCAACAATGGAGTTGAAAGTTTCGGCTGCATTGGTATCCATATCGTGTAGCAAACTTCCTGCATTATTTGCAAGCCGCTTGTTTATATTTTTAATTACATCTAGAAGACCACTTGTTTGTAAATCAGGTATCATGTTTTCCTAAAAAAAAATTTATATCAAATCATTACCTTATAATAATTTAAAAAAGTTTATTACCTCTCCCTCCTTATCTTTTTTACAAAAATAATCAGCACAACCACTATGATCGCCAAATATGTGTTTTGGTCCATTTACAATGTCGTTTTTCAATAAGATTGCCTTTGCAGAAAATGATTCGCTTCCCTTTTTCCGATATTCAATTGCTTTAGTAACAGCATTTCTAAATCTGCCTAAAGAATCGCCGTTGGTAATTTTTTTTCTAAGTACTATAGGAAATTTAGTGTCTTTAGCTATTTCAGCAATTTTATTTAAATAATTTCTGAGAAGGTGATTGCGACACTCAATTTTTTTCTATAACAAATGTAGGTCCGTAGGGTGCTACTTCGGTCAACTTTCTGTATACGCTGCTGTCGCCGTCTCCAATTATCTTGCCATAAATTAAACGATGCGTATCTACGGATTTTTTAAAACCCTCTACTATTATATCGGCTTCCATTGATGTAGAGCTGCTGTTCCAGTTTTTAAAACAGTGGTGTTGAACATCATTTCCTCTTGCGCATACGTAGCAATATTTGTTGCGTATTCCTACGTATAACAATGTGGGATTTATTATGTACATTACTCTAATTGGTCTATTTTATAAACTCATTAGGTTTATGCGTAGTTTCTAAATTACGGTAATTATGCAAATGGTCACCATCCTTAAATATATGAAATCACAAATACATAAAGTAATTTTTATTATTCATAAGAAGCCATGGCACCTAAAATGATTTAATAAAACTAAGTAAAGAATAAAATGAAATTTTACATCAGGTTCATAACGTAAATAATATTAATTCAAAACTTGTCTGTTTAGTCATACAACCACTTTCTTTGTGTACCTACACACAAAAGTGACTCAAGGGATAAGTACTGTAAGTAGGTTTAAAGAAGATTACTGACGTCATTAACATTCCTTAGGGTCGAGAGTGGGTTTCAAACTGATGTATTATAAGTTGCCTGTATATATTTTGTGTAGGGGCAACGTACATTTTTCTCAGCTCTCCTTAGCCGCCTTAACTGTAAACGCTAAGTTGGTTTGTGAGGTTGCGTTACGATGCCTAATTTCTTGTAATAGTTATGTTATTTAGGTAATTACTGCTCCTTGTATTTACTTACCAATAATTAACAAACTGAGGAAGTATACTACAACCTTTTAATATTTGCCAAATTGTGAGGTTATGTTCAAATACCGTTTGTTATTGTTGTGCTCAAACTCTATAAAATGATACCCGCCCGTAAAAGTGTATCGTTACTAGTCATGTGACTTTATCGTTAACGGGAAGTTTAACGTCGAAGTGCACAATTTACTGGCGAATACTGTTTAACTCATCTCGTGTTGATACCACGTGCACCTTATCGTTGACTTTTGCGAAGACGTTTCCATCCGAGGTC